>JAGEOH010000388.1:0-50000 GCA_032207245.1 Pardosa pseudoannulata
GGCAGTTTTACGGGTTGGACCCCTGTTACTTTCAGGACGACAATGCCAGTTGTCATGTTTCGAGGTTAACCAAGACTTAGTATGGTGCCAATGGAGTTCCTCGAATAGACTGGCCTGCCCGGAGCCCATACCTGAACCCTATCGAGAACCTCTGTGATGAGTTGGATCACCGAATTAAAGGGTGCACTACCCGTCCAAAATCGGTGAAGGTACTTGTATGTCTACTCCAAGCCGAGTGGAAGACAATACCACTAGCTGTAATACAAAGACTTGTGGAAAGTATGCCCCGAAGGGTTCACACTGTAATTGCCTCTCGTGGTAGATTCTACCAACTATTGATTTCAGCGGGATGAGTAGAAGAATTCTATTGGAGCACCTGGGCCCAAGGCTGTATCTCCAATTTGATTGGGTGAGACATTCTATGGGGGTGTGCATTGTAAACTGGAGTTCCATTACATGTTAAAAGTTAATTTAAGTAAAAATACAATTACATTAACATAAGAGAGAAAATTTAAGGCCCTTGATAGCAAATAAAATCATAAGAAGGGAAAAAAATTTAAAGATAGAATATTGATTAGGATAAAGTTAGTTTTTCTTTTCTATCACAGGCGTCCAAATACTTATTGGTAGACAGTGTGTGTGTGTGTGTGTGTGTGTATATATATATATATATATATATATATATATATATATATATATATATATATACAGAGAGAAAGAACAAACTCATTTTTAAAAAGGAAAAATAAGCATCTGAATTTATTTTTTAAATATTCTATGTTTTTATTACTAAAGCTTGGCAAATAAAATTTGAACATTATACATATTATTTTAAATCTTGCACTGATCGAATGAAACTCAACAGTTTTGTTTTGCATTCAATTTTGGTTGAATAACCCTTTTAAACCAATAAATTAATGGCATTAATTTCTTATTCAGCTTATTTTCTGTACAATCAAGAACTTCATAGTGAAGTGTAAAGAATGTATTGCACCAAAAATGGAAATTAGACAGCAAGCAGTTTATCTGTCTTTTCACAGAGTTTTATTCATAATCAAAATAAATATTTGCAAAACACGTAAACAAAAATGAAATAACTAGCAATCATTAATTTCTTATTCGACCTCTTTTGTGTACAGTCAAAAACTTTATCATGAAGTACAAAGAATGACAAGAACATATTGTACCAAATGAAAAGTATTTGTCTTTTCACACAGAATTATTTACAGTGAAATTAAAATTGGCAAAACACGTAGACAGAAAACAAAATAAAACTAGGCACAAAGTCTATATAACAAAATATTAGTCATTTATTTCACAATATTCAAAGAAAAGAATTTAAAATAATATTTAAACTTATTTTAAAAATATCACAGAAATCATAACCAATAAGTGCATTTGTCTATCGTTGTTATAAGGAACATGGTAGCACTAAACATTTAAACATTGTATTTAACATTTTTGACTTTTATTACCTCGTTTGGAGTGAATAGAATATGTAGAAAAAGAATATACCATAAAGCAATTTCACACAGCACATCTCAACTTATGACAATTCTGGCTTTAGTTTTAAACGGAAGGGCAGTTTATTGTTTGCCTATTGACTGTTTAAACATGAAAATGAACCGGAAGGACATTATTATAGTAGTTCGTGACGTTGTGAGAAATTGCTCTATTGTAATTTTTATCTGTATTTAAACTGTTTGTGTAGATAAAATAATTTTGCTTTTCTTTCCAGGCTGAAAGAAATTTTAAACATTACAGAAGAAAATCGAAACATACCCCTCTATCGAGATTTTTATCTCGTTTTCTGTAGAAAAAGTGTCTGAAGTTCTGCTCTACAAATCAGTGTATAATCAATAAATGATCCACATTACGGTCTTTTTTTACTGTGTAATTTAAACATCAGATTAAATGTTTCAAATATATATACATAAAAAAGAACCTTATTTTATTAGAACTATCGGGACTATACCTGAATGGTTAACGTTACTTCCATGTAAGAAGAAATGAAATGGAAAACAAAATTTAAAAATAAATTGAATGAACTAATTAATATATTGCTAATAAGTACTGTAAACAACAATGTGAAAAAACATGTGAAGCTTTTTACGCTCTCAATTAAATACAATAAAATTCAGAATTAAGGTAATTGGAAAATGGTCATATTGAATTCCTCTTGTTCAGGGGTCCTTAGTAATAAATGAAGATAAAACGAAACGTTTAGAAACTGCCTATAATGTATAAAACCCACTACCATTGTTTTAGAAAAAGTATACCTTTGTAAAAATTATCAGAGTTCGAATAACTTGGAATTGTTACCTCTAATAACAATAATTTGATTGTTGAAATAAACAATAGACTCTAGGCAAAGACATGTTCTCATGGTTTTAAAAACCAATTTCTCGTGGTTTTAAAAATCAATTTAAATCTCGATGCATTAGACCTAGCAAAATATTTAATTTATATAAAACCCTATTACGAGCTCTGATACTTTATGACTGTGAATACTGAAAATTAAATTTACGGAAAACAAACATTTGACCTTTGAGCGCAAGAGAAGGATCCATATTTGGCGCACTTTGTCGGTGTTTGGAAATCTAAATTTTGAAATCTACCTAAAATATAGGCAACCAGACATCGCTAAGATCATAAAAAATCATAGGATTCGGTGGCTAGGACATATATTTAGATCTGAGAGTACCAACCCAGTAAAAAAAGCTCACTTTTAACACTCCTTTGGGAATTAGAAAGCGAGGGAGGTCACTAATCAAGGGGCTTGAATCTGTTAAAAGTCTTAAAAATCTTACGTAAAGAAAACTGGAGGTTCAGCGAGCAAAATTTTACATGACTATCGGACCGATCAAAAACTAGTCGAGTCTTGGTCGTGGAATTTTCCTTCAACACTGGTCTGTGTGACAAATAGTGAACTTTCTAGGTGTTATGTTCATCTAAGACGACCTTTCCAATAATACCCTCATTCTGCCACTCAACAAACACCTGATGATAATCATATATTCTTCCTAAGTTTTGCAAAGATCTTACAGTGTTTTTTAATCTTCTTTTAGCTAAGTTTAAATTGTTTCCAAGTTTTTCATGCCCCTCTATCTAAGGAATACACTGTATCGAACTTCATCATTTATTGAGACTTTGTTTTCAAAATGTTTTAAAGCAAGATCCTGTAATTCTAACTTCGATTTCTTATTACTGAGATCTGTAATACCCAACGAATCTAATTTCCAAAGGCCTGAAATTATTTTTTCATTCATAAGCAGAGAATAAAGTGGCGAATTTTTTCGTTCAAAGTTAGATTGACTGCATGATTTACCTATAACAGTCCATCCTAAATGAGTATTTACTGCTATGAGTCTGTCAGAAATTTGTTTTATCTCACCAGTTAAGAAATTTCCTACTACATCAGCGCACAACAAAGCATGGATTTCATTAGTATCCTTTTCAATAAAGCAAAGTTTGTTATTCATAAATGAATCACTAATCGAAACATTGAGTTAATTTAATTTTAATAATCCTTGTTTCTACATATTCCTAAACAAATTTTTTCCTGACCATTTCCAAGATAAAGTTATATTTTCCATCATGACTACACAGCTTGATTGAATATCTGTTATGAACTTCAGTCATTTGGTAACTTACGAAAAGGCCATGCATTACTGTTTCTTTACCTATAGTTTTTTTTTTTAAACCCATAAATTTAACAACGAATTTCGAAATGTAATATCTCTGTCTTCCACTGTCTGCTATTGCCCTTACTAATTGCTTGGAATTTTCATTTTCGATGTAAACGGTGGAAGTTTGTAGGAAACCTCTCGTTTTCTTTGATTTGATAGGTCTGTGGAAACTGTTTCCATTTCATGAATTCTTCACTCCCCCCCCCCAACCTTTTTGTTGCTTAAAGCAGAAAAATTCATCATGTAATCCCGAACAAATTTTACAGTCCTTTTCGCAATGAAATTACTCGGTAAATGCTTCTATACTTTTAAGCAGTGAAAACACCTGCCTTTACGCAATAGAATATTTTTCCTCTTTTGAAATGCAGTATATTTAGTATATTTTTACACTTGATCATAGATTTGAAAATCGCTGGGAATTTTCTGGAGCTGTAATGAGAGCTATGAGCTATAAATTTACTTCTGCACTTTTTATATATTAGATTACAGCATGCGTTTGAACGATATATCCCTTAACGGGCCCGTCTTCGGGGGTTTCAAACAAAATCTCTACATTTGTTTGCAGATTTAGTTTACTTTTCCCTTGCACATACACACGCACATATTATTTTCCAAATAGACTCACCTTTACCAGACATGCCCTGATATGCCGAGGAGTCATGATCTGTGGTTTGATCATAGATGGTTAGGAAACATGATAAACATTTTGATACACAAGAAATAATTAAACAGATTTAATAATGCAGCTTTTTTTGTATATATCTCCATTCTGGCCCTGGGATTTCAGGGTATGGACTCAAGTACCGAAAACAAGATTTGATTCCGTTCAGCCATCATCCGAGAACAATCAAGTGAAGCTTAAAATATAATTTTTGAACGCCCATTTTTTTCAGTTATTATTCCTGTAAGAAATTATATTTGTTTTAACAAATATACAAAATGTACTTTATCTTACCTAGTAGCATCCATAAACGAAAAGTGCACATTTCGATATTGTTCAAAAGTCTGTTGCACACAGGAAGACCGGTACATTTTCATTTCTTCGTAAAGGACCTGAAATTCAAAGATAGTCCCGAATAAAATACTTCTGAAATATATGGTGAAAATTATTGCATCTGTACGTGCGCTGGATTTAAGCAATAGCGACAAGATTGTTTGCAGTGCCGTTTTTATTTATTCCGTCAAGAACATCGTTAATGGACTGCACATTACAGAGGGATTTGGGAATGATCGGAAAACTCTTGGCGCCCGCGCGACACATTGGCGATCCCCAAAGCGAATTCCCAACATTCCGGCTGAAATACTAGATTTCAACTCACAATGTTTATTTTACAATTACAAATGTGTGATGCATAAAAAGAAGAAGAAAAAAAAAAGTTTAAAAAAAATCATTCTTAGGATACACAAAAAGAAGACATTTCAGTTCTCTAAAGGTAAATACAAATTTTAGTTACAGCCTCTTGAATATACCATTTTTGGTTTTTCACACCTACAACTCGTATTTTTCCATCCCTCCAGGATACACTTTTACAATCCTACCCAATAGCCACTTCCATACAAGCATGTTGTCTTCCTTTATGATCACTAAGCTACCTAACGTCACATTATTCTTCGAAAACATCCATTTACTTCGTTGTTGGTGATTACTGCAAAATGTGTTTGACAACCTTTTCCAAATTGTGTTAATTTTGTGACTCTTTGCCAATGGGAAAGCCGATTATCAGGGAGTAAGGAATGGTCTAATTTAGGAAGGCTATTTATGGGGTGACCTATAGAAAGTGTGGTGGCGTTAGAACATCTAGATTTTCTGGACTATTTAAAATTTCCTCAATTTGATTGGTGACAGTGGTAAATTCTTCTATCGCCAATTTTTCCTCACCAACAACCCTTTTCAAATAATATTTGAAGAACTTCACTCCAGCCTTCCATAAACCACCGAAGTTAGGGGATCTAGAGGGAATGAAGCTCCCCTGGATTCCTTCAGATGACAAGTATCCAACTAATTTCTCATCTGGGGGCCGAACGATGGCCGATTGGTTAGGGCACTGACCTTCGGATTCGGAGTTCGTGGGTTTGAGTCCCACTGTGGCATGGATGTTCGTAGCCGTTCGGAATAGGCTTTAAGCAGTATTCCCGGTCTCATTAGCCCTCGTGTTGCAAAAAAGTAGACCGTAGTGCTCCCAACCAACCAACCAACTCATCTGGGGCTCTAACCAATTTGTGTAATTTTTTTCAATTCTGCATGAGCCCCAACAAACGTTTTTGCGTTGTCTGAGAATAATTTATAACTTATTCCTCTCCTGAAAAAGAATCTCCTGAGTGTGGCAATAAAGGAGTCTGAGGTCAGTTACTGTCTCGAGATGTATAGCACAAGTAACGAGACATACAACTATACATACATAAATTTTATGACATACTCCTTTCCTTTGATTTTTGTATCTTATCAGAAAGGGACCACAGAAATTAATCCCGGTATAATTGAAAACATAATTTTGATTGACTCGTTCATATGGCAAATCGCCTAAAAGTTGTTCTGAAGGGATTGGCTTGGCTTTGAAGCACTTTATGCATTTGCGACCGTTAATGGGTCAAAACATTTGTCTTTTACTGTGAGATAAACCTGATGGTCCTATGTGTAAATTTTTAGATGATAGTAACGAAACATCAAATTAGTTAATTTGTTATTTGATGGTAAAATTACTGGAAATTTAGATTCAAAATTCAAATTAGAATGCTTAAGTCTACCACCTACACGGAGAACCCCCGTCCTTATTAAGAAAGGGATTTAGAAATCTTAACTTAAAACAGAAAGACCTTTTCTGATGGAGTTTATTTCCTGTGAGAACTCAAATTTCTGGATTTCTCTAAAAATTACTGACACTGAGTCTTTGGTTTCCTTTGCCGATAAGGGACTGATAAGCTTTTTATTAGGATATCTAGCATTATAAATAAATCTGAAAGGAAAACTAAATGTACGAATCAATTTAAGGTAATTGCTTATCCTATCAATAATATTTTGAACCCAAGTGTTAGAAGTAAATGCAATAAAAACCGATTTCTGATCTGGTTTCATTTCGCTTAAGAGAGCAACAAAGTCTACAGTTCGAGTCACAAGTCGAAAATTCTACTTGTTCTGTCAAAAAATATGAACCATGCCTTTTGAACAATTTGATCTCCATAAAGGCCTCTGGAGATCGCATCAGCTGAGTCCGGATCGGAAGAGACGTGGTTCCACTGGTTCTCTTTAGTTAAATTTTGAATGCTAAAAACTCTGTTGGCAACAAATGTCTTGAGGAGACAAGATGCTTTATGGATCCAGGTCAACGCAATTGGGGAATGTGACCAAAGGAAAATTTTTATCGATGTGCATACGTAATGCTGGAAGAATTTTCTTTACAAGTTTAGCAAGAAGGAGACAAAAATACAACTAAAGTCTAGATATCGAAATAGTCTTAATGGGTGCCATTCGAGATTTGCAGCAAACTTAGTAGAGATTTTATTGTCCAGTGAGATGCACTGCAAATAGATTACGCAACCGTATGCTAAAGAACTGGCGTCAGCAAATCCATGCAGAAATACTTGCCCGTCACATCCTATATGTCTAGGAAGATGAGTGTTTTAAATTGCAGGTAGGGCCTTTGCAAATTTTTTCCACTCATTTTTAACATCATCCGGATGTATGTCATTCCAGTTCGTTTTGAGACACCATAAACTTTGCATGAATATTTTAGCTTTAGTAGTTACGGGCCCAATTAAAGCCATTGGATTTAAGATACGTGCTATGTATAACACATTTCGTTCCGATTAAGTGAAACCTCGAATGAGAAGGTGTCCTAACACAAAGTCCAGAGCATACCTAAAGCTTGGGTTGACACGTCGTAAGAACAATGAAATGAGCGTTCGTTATCCAGAGTCATGTCTTCGGGCGATTCTTAACTATTGGAACACCATTTCAGAAGCACCATTCCCCATGGCTGAAACATTTAAATTAGTTGATCTTTTTTTTTTTTTTTCTTTTTGCGATAGATAGGTCATTACTTCCACTGAGAACATCGTCAACATAAAAATCGGATAGTACAACGGCAGACGCGAGCGGAAACCGATCACCTCCATCGAGCATTAAATTCCTCAAAACTCTCGTCCCTAAAAATGAAGCACTGGTGGTACCGTACGTAATGGTCTGCAATTGCTATATCTTTATAGGATTATGAATATCCCTCTTCCACAAAATACATTGATAATCTCTGTGCAGGGGGTGAATTAAGATCTGTCTGTACATTTTATGTACATTGGCTGTAAGTATATACTCATGGGTTCGAAATCTAGAAAGAAAACAGTTAAACAGAAAGAATTGAAAACAGTTCGTCTTGGATAAACCCGCCATTCAACAGAATATCATTCAGAGAGAGACCATTAGATGTAGGGGAAAAACAGTTGAAACCCACTCGTAATTGTGTTGTCTGCTTTTCCGGGCTGTAGACACCATGATGTGACATATAATAACTTTTGGTGTCAGAGTTATTATAAACAATTTCTTTCATGTGCCCGAGTTTTTTGTATTCGTCCATGAAATCCACGTATATTTTTTTCATTTTCGCATTAGAACTTAAACGATGCCAGAGAGAATTTAATCGCTTTTCTGCAAAATTTTTGGACTCACCAAGAATATAATCTTCCTTCAGGGGCAAGTGTACGACATACCGCCCTAACTCGTTTCGATAATGAGTGTCGGCGAAGTGTTTTTCGCAGAATTCTTCTTCAGGAGAGGATATTCGAAAATTAATTTTCTTCAGCAGATTCGATTTTCCAAAATCGCTGAATATTTTCTTCTAATTCTTCTAACCGTGTTGACAGTCCGCAGAACTGAATATTTGAGCTACAATTAACAGATCTACGTATGACATAACCGAAAACAGTATTTTGAAATGTGATGTTGTGATTTAATTAACAGAGTTTGCCATTCCTTAACAGGTCAAAGAATATTTCGTTGCCTATTAATAAATCGATTTTTCCAGGTGTAGAATCATCTAAGTTAATTTCTGCCGGTATGAGATTTGAGTCTATTTTTATACGCTTGGAGTAAGATCAGTTATTTTTGATAGAATGAGAAATTCTAACGGAGTGCGATAGGTACTTGTATCATTCGAAATTGTTGTTTGTACTTTCGAGTTCTATAATAATAGCGAAACGTTAACCTCACTGACAGGAGCACATGTTTTTTGCTTCCGCAGCCCAAATTTATTAGAGAACTCCGAAGTCATAAAATTACTCATGGATGCACTATCCAGAACACAACTTCCTGCAATATATTTCCCATAGCAATCTGCCTCTTGAATCATTGCCGTTGAAAGCAGAACTGTTTTTGTTTTTAAACAGTTAGCCGTTGCCGAAAGGGTTGCGTTTTCATTGTTTGGAAAGAATGCTCGACTATTATTTGAATCAAAATTTGCTGAGTTTTCAGTTTGGCTCTGTCGTGACCTTCGAGAAGGTCTCGTGGTTCTCGAAGGTCACGGTTGTGGGAACTTCCTGTTTGTTTTCCTTCAAACCTGAGTTAAGCTCTTATTTAGGTTTATGAATCAAAGTATGGTGAAACTTGTTGCAAGTAAAGCATCTACCCTTCGATTTGTATTTACTTAATTTATGATCATTCAGGCAATTGTAACATAAATTACCTTTTTTAACTAATTCATAACGTTCATGAACATTCATATTTAAGAATGTAGCACATTTCTGTAGAGTATGTTGCGAGTTTAAATTGCAAGCTATGCAACGCTTTTCAGATATGTTGTAATTAAGCATCGATGCTTTAGAACAAGAATTTTGCTCGAATTGGAACTTTGGTTTAACAGATACCTTTCTGTTTAGACTTTCTAGAATTTGGCATCTTTTTTCTAGGAATTGAATAAATGTTTGCCTAGAAGGAACTTCAATAGATTCAAAGGAAAGTTCGAATTGTTTACGTGTTTTGTGACCAAGTTTTCCTCATATTATGTTTATTAAGAGGATTTCTGAAAAATTATTGTTTTCGAATTTCAAAGTTTTTAATGCTCTTATATGGTTAAGTAATTTATTAAGTACCTGATACCCTTGGTAGATTCATGAGACATTATCTCAATATTCATCAATGCGTTTACATGCATGTCAATAATAATTCGTCTGTTTTCACAGCGCTCCATAAGCGCTTTCAGCAGCTTTTCGTAGATATCATCTGACGTTTGTAATTGTTTAGCACTACCTTTAAGAGCCGTTTGAAAATAATATAGGTTTGAGAATCATTCAGATTATTTTTAGAAATAAAACACATGAATTGTTCTTTAAAAATAACCATTCTTCGTATTTACCATCAAAACTTGGTAAGGGAATATCTGGCAATTTAATATTAGAATGTTCTATCCTTTACCGATATCAACATTAGAAACAGCATTAGGATCGGTCTTTAGAAAATAAATTAATATCTTAATTCTTACCTCTAAATTCTCGAAACGAAAGTAGAGGTCAATCAGCAGTTTTTCCTGGTCTTCGAATTCTTCATCACTAAGAACCTCTAGTATTTCTCCTTCAGATCATCTAGTTCCGCTTTTAAATCCTTTGCGGAGTCAAGTTTCAGCTTAACTGCATTCATAGTTCTAGTTTCGTCAGCGACATCGGCTTCGTACTTAGTTAAACTTGGGTTTAAAGTGCCTCGCTTTCGATTCAAAATCATTGTATCCAATTATGAATCTATAATTTTTTTCAAAGCTTTACCATAAAAAAATCTTACAAAATTCATTCAAAAAGAAGAATTTTTTGTGTTATGATAACTCGAAAAATGTGTATATAAAATGTTTTAATGAAGATTTTTAATTCTCAAAAGGTACTGTATTCTCTTAAACTGGGAAGGTAAACAATTCTATAGATATGATCGAACCCATACGAAACGAATGCCTTTACAGATGGGGATACAACTAAGTAACAATTTTATATTATTTTCATTCTTTTAGAAAGTATTTTTTTTTATTTTTATATATTTAAACTTTTGTAGTGGGTACAATGAGGAATTTTCACGTTTTCTAATTTTAATTTTAAATGATAGAAGACAAAAAAGTAAGCAGGACAGTAGCTATTTTTCTTTCATTTGGGGGCCTAATGAGTGATTTCTAATGGGTTTTATAGCGGATTCTTTAACGTCTCTCAAAAACAATACTTTTCTTCCGCGGTGTTTGTGACGTTGATACCGAGCACCTATGCTGTTTACATGTTAAAAGGCGACTTTTAAATTTGTTTCTGTGTAAAGTATCGCATATAATAGAAATTTTTATATTATGTCTAGTATTAAAAAATTATATTATAAATATTCTATTGTGCCACTCTGTAAAAATACAACAAATAATTGCAATGGGATGATATTTTTCAGCGTTCCGAAAGACCCACATACACGTAAAATCTGGACAACTGCGATAAAAATGCATGAGAAATTAAACCCACCCCATATTATCATATAAATCATTTCTATGGGTTTGTGAAGAAAATTTTTCGGTAAATAAAGGCTTGCTTTTGTTTAAATATTACTAATTTAGAACAATTAAAGTATATAAAAATATATCTATACCTTTAAAAGGACTGTTGATTAACTAGTGCTATTTAACTTTTAAAACTGCTAATTAAATTTTCGAGTATTATCACAGAGTTCCAGTACAATAAATGTTTGATAAAGCATATAAATATCGTAAAACTTAGATCTCTAAAGCATATATAAGCAATTATCTAATAAATAACTCGGGAGAGGGGAAGATTATGTATTTTCAAAGTATTATAAATATTTTCTTCAGAGATGCATACTTTCTTATGTATATGAATTCACAGTGATATTTTTCGGTTAAATTGGTGACTAATTTGAAAAAAGTATATAATATTTTTAAAATACTTATAATGATATTACTTTAAAAATTAAATTTCATTTCAGAAACTTTATACATTTATTAAAGGCAATATTAAAGGCAATAAAATTGTATTGCTATTTAAAAAAGCATAAATAATTAAGTAAAGAATTTTAAAGATTTTAAATTTCAATTTCATCAGATTTAAAATACTTAAGAATTGGTTTGGTTTTGGAGCGCTACGGTCTACTTTTTGCAACACAAGGGATAAAGATCCCGGTCTCACAATAAATATCTCCTCAAATTTTTATTATAATATATTACATCTATCTCTATTTATAAAAAGCGATGCTATTACAAATATGTGTATATGATATATGTATATTTATTTGACTTGTCTGTGTGTACAAACAGAAGAGCTGAGATTAGTATGAATATAAAATTAATACATGTTAAGTAAAATTGGATAAATATATATAAATAATTTTACATACTTTTGGATTTTAATTTACATACCTTTGGGTTTTAATACTTTTGGGTCACGGTTTTAATACCCCGTATATCTACTCCCAATCAGGATTTTTTCCCAAGAACGAAAATATTGACATGCTGTCAATTTTCGGGAGGTTGTCTGACTGTCCTTTGGTAAATCCAGGTAGAAGAGATATTTATGACAAATTGAGATAACTAAGCTATCTAGATCGATAAAATAAACCTTCAGTTTTAAATAAAAATTAATTTTGATAGCTAGAAAATTTCAGGAACTTGCAAAAACAAAATCGGAAAAACATACGCGCTTACAAGCAATAAGAAAATATTGGACAACGTGAACGATGACGTCACAATCAATCACGGAGCGTTTTGATGTCACGTGATTTTCGCTTAACTTTAAAATTAATTTTTTAAATAATGGACCCAGTTTTTTACATTTTTGAGAACATTTTTGGAATCTACGAGTCTGGAATTATCAGAAAAATACTAAGTTGTTCGAATCCCCCACATGTGCAAATTCCTCATTGCTCACCTCTTCTTTTATAATAGGTGGCGCTAAGAGAGCCATCTAGTTTTGTTTTCTATAGTGCCAGTGATCTCAGTGTGTGCGTTGTATATGTTGTTGTTTTGTACCGTGTTGTGGAACATAGCGAAACGAAATAAAAATGGTTCCTAAAAATAGACTGATTATTTCACAACGCCTTTTCGAATAAATGAGTCTCGTCCTTCTACACTTTATTATATACATTTTCATAAAAAGTTATTTTCATAAAAATAACAGTTTATTTAAATTTAATTTTTTCATAAGTTTGACTTCTGAGAGATCTATAAAGATCAGTATTTACCAACTTGCAATGGCTCGAATACCGCATTTGGGAATTGTATGCATAATTGCAAGCCTCACTTTCAAAAATGGCCTGTTTTCGTAAAATTCTACAAGCAGGGCAGAGGTAATAGTATGAAATATTATGCATTGTTTAAGGGAACACTCTATAAGATCTATAAAGATCTGTGTTTACCAACTTGCAATGGCTCGAAGACCGCATTGGGAATTTATGCATAGTTGCAAAACGCACTTCTAAAAATGGCTTATTTTAGCTAAATTCTACCTGCAGGGCAGAGGTAATAGTATGAAATATTATGCATTGTTTAAGGGAACACTCTATAAGATCTATAAAGATCAGTGTTTACCAACTTGCAATAGCTCGAAGACCTCATTAGGAATTGTATGCATAATTGTAAGCCACACTTCCAAAAATGGCCTGTTTTCGCAAAATTCTACAAGCAGGGCAGAGGTAATAGTATGCAATAATATGCATTATTTAAGGGGACACATCGCCTTGAAGCCTTCAAAAAATTGATTCTTTATCTGCAATGAAAATATTTTTTACAACATCAAATTATCTTATAAATGGATTTGCAAGGAAGTATGTAAAAATAGTTCTGAGACGGTGCTATCTACAAGCATGAAATTTGATGCAGGTTCATTGACTTCAAAGAGTCTCACTCGACAAAATCTCTTTTCAGCGGACATCATGCAGTATATTGATATTACTCGGTCGCTTCACTCATGCTTCGATTCTGAGTTCTTTTATAATATTCAAGATGCCCCAACTTCCCACCAATACCAATAATAAAGTTCCATTCAACAATCAATAAATCAAAAGAAGCACATTAAAAGCAGTATCTAGTACGGCAGTAATTTCGCACAACGAATGCCACGATAAATAATATTTGAGATTGATAGACTTAAATATTGCGAATAACAACAGAAATGGTAATGTTTGATTTTGGTTTGTTTTAGAACGCTACGGTCTGCTATTTTGCTACACGAGGACTAATGAGACCAGGATTTACAACTCGAAGACGATTTCGAATACCTACAAATATCCATGACCCCGAAGGGATTCGAACCCCCGATCTCCAGTACCAAAGAGGAAATGACTTATCGTATCATCGTTCTACAGAAAAATGACGATGTGTGAATCAATTAAATGTTATATAATTATCCAATCTCAATAAAAAAGCTCTCTTTCTTAGTTTACACATAACTATTTAGTTGATCCAAATTAAATAGTTTTTGTAGAACTATCAAATTCCCCTCGATTTGGATGTCAAGCCGTTAATGACACCGAGTGGAAACGTCTAGAAGACTCTTAAAACTAAACTCGTATAAAAGCTAAGTGGCAACTTCTTTAATTGGATATAACTTGGTTTTTATGTTAGTGTAATGACTACACTTTGTAACAATGGAGTAAAAGTATATTACCTCTTCTGATAAGAAATTAACTTTCTTCTCTACTAAATGCTGAGGAGGTGTCGTCCTATACAAACTATAAGCACGAGCTTGATCAAACACTTCCAACTGACATTTTTTTCATGACTTTAACATATATTTCAAAACTTTATCTTTCATAACTTAGGAAGTGAAGACTTTTTTTATTAATCCATAGGCTGCTTATTCAGACATACATATTTCTGAAATAACAAAATTTACATGTTGCACCATATAGAATTTCTTCATTTCAGAGAATTTGAATGAGGTTAAATTTTGAATAACAACATCGCTTACATTTTCTTCCAATGCAGCTGGCAATACAGACAGACAGTGATATAGCCAGAAAAAATTTCGAGGAGGTGGGCACACAGTGTTCAGACGAAAATATAACATCTTGAAATAGTTAAAATTGTTTACAACTATCAAAACGTATATTTTAAGCATATAGATGTAAAAAATGAGAACTAAATCTATAAGCGAATGTAGAGATTTTGTATAAACCGCAGAATAATTCAATAGTACCGAAGTAAATTTAGAGTCAACAACCCTAATTACTGCCGAAAAAATTATCAGGGGTTTTCAAAACTAAAATCAAGGGCAAAAACCGAGTCTCTCTCCTTTCCTCATTTTGACCCCTAATCTAAACTGGGGCTATAGCTTACGTGCTCAGGTAAGGGATTTATAACTAATTAAAACTTTATAGTGACTAGCGTCAAATTTATGGAATTAAGAACAAAAAAAAAGGACACATGGTATCGGAGACAGATTTTTCTAGAGATTTGTCGTAGACTATGTGTGCTAGATTATCTGGCAGTTCATTTTTTTCCTTTAATGAAATGGGGACCAATACAACCGACGCTGTAGAGCAAAAAATAAATAAACCTATAATAAATAATAAAGATTTATAATGGAAACGATGTCTTGCTTTTCTAAGCCAACTGACCATAAATGCAAACCCTTCCACACACATACACACACACACACCGTGCATTTCGTTCTATGACACTGAAGCAAAAGCATATTACCTCTTCTGATAAGAAATTAACTATCATCTCTACTAAATGCTGAGGAGAAATCTTTCTAAACAAACTATAAGCACGAGCCTGATCAAACAATTCGAATTGACAATTTTCCATGGTTTTAACTCCTCATTGTCGTTAAACAGAGCATATATACGTACAGATATATGCGTACAACCTCGACAAATTGAGTCTAGCGGATTTACACGTAGGTAAAGTTAAATGTACCTCTTTTGTAATACCAATTCATGTGTTGCAATAAGGCCATTTTTTCAAATGATTTCAAAATTTTTTCACTTCACATTTGAATGCGAAAAACATTTTTCGACTCTAGCTAATTCACACTCAATAGGTTATCTTAAAATGAATCAGGCCTTTTTATTTATTGCTGAACGAATATGCTAGATAATAAAAGGCTTGATTCATTGTAAAATAACCTACTCTGTATGAATTAGCTACTATATGAATGTCTGTTGATATAAGACACATATGTTAAAGAAAATGAAATATTTTTTCACATTCATGGTCATAGCATTTCGTTTATGAAGTACCTGGAAATGTGAAGCTATCAAATCCCTAACTTCCCAACATATTTATATAAGAACATAACTTAAAACAACTTTCAAAACTTTGTCCTAAGTTTGTCCTTCATAACTTAGGACGTGAAGATTTAATCCAAACATAGGTTGCTTATTATTCAAACACACATATTTCCAAAATAACGAACTTTACATGAAGTACCATATAAAAATTCTTCATTTTAGAGAAACTGAATGAGGTCAAATTATGAATGCCAAGATCGTTTGCCTTTTTTTCCCAGGCATTGTCAGAGAAAAAATTCGAGCTGGGGGGGGGGTTACAGTTTCAGACAAAAATATAACATCTTGAAATAATTAGCTGGGGGGGGGTAATACAGTTTACAGCTTCTAAAAAATAAATTATATATCTTGAAATAATTAAAATTGTTTACAACTACCAAACTGTATGTCTTTGGATGAGTGAACGTAATAAATCGATTTACAGCTTCTAAAAAAATAAATTATATTATATATATATATATATATATATATATATATATATATATATATATATATATATATATATTGTAACGTATCCGGTTCCTGTTCTAGGTGACACAAGGAAAAATCAGGTGTATCTGGATCAATGAATTAATTTACAATGCTGCTATATACATCATTTCATATCTACACACACAAAAAAAAAAACTAAATTCAGTCTCTACCGTAGTATGGGTGATTAGACGGAAGAAACACTTCGTAGCTCTCGCGAAAATCCTCTGAAGGAATTGCAAACAATCCTGAAGATCATTATATTAGAAAAGGAAACCCAATGCACAGGGTATCGCTTCAATCTCAGCAAGAGATATATCCCAAGACGGGATTTCGCTAAATAAAACTCTCCGATGGAGAGACTGGTCGAGGCGACCTCCGCGTTAGCCAATGCGGGCTACTCCTTAAAGAAAAGATCCCAAGGTGGGATTATAGCAAAAAATCTCTCCGGTAGAAAGACTGGTCAAGGCGACCTCTGAATTAGCTGGTTGCTAGATAACTAACTTCTCTAAAAAACAAATCTTTGCTCATCTCTTTCTAGGGGAGGGGCCTCTAAGAGAGGGGCCTCACCCACAATTTCATTATTGGGTCACTTAGCGATGACCTCACAACTGGATTGTTCCGGGTTAAACAATCATCGGCCGCAAACCCAGGGGTTACTTTAATTCTAAGCGGCTACATCTGAGTTGCGGCTAATCCTTTGTCGTTCCAGCGATCATATTTTTGGCTGTCAGTAAAGGCGCCGTGTTGTCTGGCATATTGTTCCTTTACTATAGGGCACAACAGTGTAGACATTGTGGTGCCGGGGAAAACAATCCTTTTGTATCCACACAAGCAAAGTGCACCTCTTAAAGCAAAGTTCTTTGATGTCGACACACTGCTAAATCACGCCGTTACAATATATATAGCGTGTTGGGGGGGTAGGAGAGAGAGTCAAAAGGGAACTAAATCTGTAAACGAATGTAACGATTTTGTATAAAACTCCAAAAGCAGCCCCTTAAGCATATACTGCCAGAAT
The DNA here is from genome assembly GCA_032207245.1 of Pardosa pseudoannulata. Taxonomy (NCBI): domain Eukaryota; kingdom Metazoa; phylum Arthropoda; class Arachnida; order Araneae; family Lycosidae; genus Pardosa; species Pardosa pseudoannulata. The sequence goes on from JAGEOH010000388.1 coordinate 17,423, forward strand.
TCATATTGTAATCTGATTGACGAATAGTACCGAAGTAAAGTTATAGTTAAAATTCTCTTTACTGCCCCAGAAAATTCTCAAAGGTTTTCAAATCTACAAGCAAGGGCAAAGACCCTGAGTCTCTTTGCTTTTTCCTCTTTCAACCTCTAATCTAAACTAAACCAGTTCACTCGCTCAGTTAAGGGATTTTATCAACTGAAACTGTATAGTGCCCTAGAGTCTTAATTTATGAAATTTTGAAGAAAAAGGGATAAATGCTACAGGAGAGAGATTTTTTTCGGAGAATTGTCTTAGACTATGTGTACTAAATGATCTCGCAGTTTGTCCTGTTCCTAGAATGAAATAGAAATTCATAAGTAAAAAAAAAATTGTTACGGAAACAGTGTGCGGATGTTAGGTGTACGATGAATACGATAATATTATACACCATCTCCGACAATTAGATATACGTGGTCATTAGTGAAGAAGGTCGACACTATAAATTATAATTTAACAAACATTTAATAAGAAATAAAGATAAGCGTGCACGAAGGATCGTGCTACAGATACAACTGCATACGGTACACTAGATCACAGTAACAAAGCGCCGAACGATGGCCGAATGGTTAGGGCACTGACCTTCGGATCCGGAGTTCGTGGGTTCGAATCCCACTAAGGCATGGATGTTCGTAGCCGTTCGGAATCGGCTTTAATCAGTAGGTCCCGGTCTCATTAGCCCTCGTGTTGCAAAAAAGTAGACCGTAGTGCTCCCAACCAACCAACCAACCAGTAACAAAGCGGGGTGATTCCTTTACAAGTGAAAGTCAGTTACGGTTGCCGCACCAAGATTCCAAGTCAATTGTGTATTATAATTCTGCAAGTGTGTATTATAATTCTGTCAGGTCAGGAGTTGCGATATGCGGTGATGTAATTGTTCATAGACACCGCAGTGTTTTACTTTACCACACCAATTTGCCATGACTGTAAATCCCTCCCCCCTCCCCCTTCGTTCTACGATACACATTGGACTCCGCTTAATGTGATCGCGGTTAATATTATCAATCGCTTATGTTATCGAAATCACTTGGTCCTGATTTTCTCTATTCATTTGCACGTTAAAATTATCGCTTTATGTTATCTTTACATCGGTTAATTGTATCAGTTTCGAACCTCATTTTAACTGGCAAATGAATATTCACAATGTATTCAGATTTAACATTAAAACAAAAGATCGAAATTTTAAATGGTCCTGACAAGTTACCAAAAATGAGTCAGCGCAATGCTGAAGCGCAGTTAAACATTTCTGAGCTTTTAGTTAAGCTTTTGTGCATCTCTTCCACCGTGGGAATAAATCTCTCACAATTTTGGGGATTCGGCCTGGATATGGATTTTGCGTGATATGGATTTTCCTGGATATGGATTTTCCATAATGTATATATGTTTATGAATGTGGATTTTGCGTCTTGAAAGAAGACCAGCAGTTCTGTGAGTACAAAACATTTTGCTATCGTTTCTGAATAAATAAATTGAGATGGCTTTTTTACCAAGAGCACGTAAAATTAATTTGCTAACTTTAATTAATGAGCTAGGACTAGATGCTGCAGATGATGCTAAAGTCGCTGATTTAATTAAAATTATTACCGGTTCTAAAATTTATGATGAGAACTTTTGTAAAGATCGCTGAGATATTACTGTTGAAAGACAAGAAAAAGAAAAATTAAGAAAAGAGAAAGCAGAAGCAAATCGTGATTTTGAACTAAAAAAGCTCGAATTGGAGATAAACGCTAAAAAATTTGCGATGTTTCGGTTTTGCCTCCTTGTTTAAAAAAACAGAATTTGTTGAAATTAATGGAACGTTATGATATGTCCGGTGACATAAGTGTTTATTTGAAATTATTTGAAAGGCAAATCAGTCGAATCGAAATTCCTAAAGAAGATTGGGTTACGCATTTACTCCCGATGTTTCCAATAGAATTCGAAAGCATTATTGTTCAAGAACCTGATCCTTCGGCTAATGAGTATGATCACATTAAGAAGTTTCTTTTGAAACGCTTTAAGCTGACCCCTGAACAATGTAGACAAAAATTTGTTCATCACAATAAACAATCGTCCGCTTCATGGCACGATTTCGCTTTTAAGCTCAAAAATTATTTCGAAGAGTGGATTACTGGTTTGGAAGTCGGAACTTTTGAAAATTTAAAGGAACTTTTGGTCAAAGACCAATTAAAACAGCGAATACCTTCTGACACTCGTGAACATTTTTTAGATGACTTGCCCGATTAAAAATATCGATGAATTAGTTAATAAATTAGATAAATACGAAACCACGAGACATAATTTCAGAAAGGAAACCAATTTAAACGTTCATACAGCTGAAAATATTAATAAGGAATTAATGAATAAAGATTCCGGGAAATCAGGATAAGTTATCCGTGCTCGGAATAATTAAGTCAAGAAGGAATTTTAATTATAGTAGTGGTTCAAGAAATGATAAGTCAAAGATGCGATGTTTTAATTGTAATTTGTTTGTTCATAAATCTTCAGACTGTGTAAATAAAAAAGAGGGTCCCAAATGTTTTAAATGTTCAAAATTTGGACATACCTCTAATATGTGGGACAAAAAGAAAGAATCTCTAATTTTAAAAACAAAAATTGGCTCTAACAGAATCGAAATGAAAGCTGAAATTCAATGTGTAAATGTAAGTGTACTGTGTGATTCAGGATCAGACCTTTCGTTAATGAGTTATGATTTCTGTGTTAAAATTGGATCACCTAAATTAACTTTCAGTAATATATTTTTGATGGGAATCGGAAGTGAAGAAGTTTCACCTATTGGGTTCTTTCATTCTGAAATATCCTTTGATAAACGTGTAATTGAAACTGATATTTATGTTCTCAGAAAATTATGAAGTAATTATTGGGACTGATGTAATTAATAAACTGAATATTTCGATTAATGAGAAAGGCTTGAAATCTTGGGAAAACGGAATACATTTTTTGTCAGTTACACTAAAATGAACCACAGAGTTTCAACTAACGAAAAAATAAAGCAAACAAAAATATTTGTTACGGAAACACCTGTCGCGGAGACACTATGTCTGATCTCTGAGCTTATGATGACGCCTGCAAAAGGAGACAATGAATTTTTGTTTTGTTTAGAGAATGCAATTAACTTAAAATAGTTGGATTTGAGTAGTAACGTAGAATCTAAATTTAGAATAGAAGTGATAAAACTTATTGAGTTATGTACCGCGAAAAGTGAAATCAACGGATGTGAAAATGAGTATAGTTCTATCGGACGAAAACCCCGTTACTCAAAGACCTAGACGGTTTGGTTTTGTGGAAAAAAAAATAATAGACGATCAAGTAGAAGCGTGGTTGAAAGAAGGGATTATACAAAATAGCTGTTCTGATTTTACTGCACCTGTTGTCTTGTGTAAGAAGAAAGATAATTCTCATCGCTTATGTATAGATTATCGAAAACTAAATAGAAAAGTCATAAAGACAAATTCCCCTTACCGTTAATTGAAGACGTTTTAGATCGTTTATCAAATTCTAAAGTTTTTACTTCTCTCGATCTAAAGAACGGTTTTTTCCATGTGGACATTGACGAAAAAAGTAGGAAATATTCAACCTTCATTAAGCACAATGGACAATTTGAGTTTCTTAAGTGTCCTTTCGGACTATGTATTTCTCCAAATGTTTTCGTGAAATACGTTTATAATGTTTTTCGAGATTTAATTCGTGACAATACTGTAGTAATTTATTTAGACGATATTATATCCCGTCAGAAAATGAAGAGGGTGTAGAGAAATTGAAACGAGTTCTTAAAGTCGCCTCAGATTATGGTTTAGAGTTAAATATTAAGAAATTTCAATTTTTGAAGAGGAAGTTAGAATTTTTGGGTCACATTATCGAGAATGGCACTATTCAACCTTCTCCGGCAAAGACTTTGGCTGTTCAAAAATACCCTGTACCAAAATCGGTTAAACAAGTACAATCATTCTTGGAACTTACAGGTTACTTCCGTAAATATGTACCACAATATTCGCTCATTGCTAAACCGTTGAGTGACTTGCTTCTAAAAGAGACACAATTTGAATTTGGGCATGAACAATTAGAAGCATTTAATATATTGAAAGACATTTTATCCCAAAAACCAGTCTTACATATTTTTAAACAAGGAATGCCTTTGGAATTACACATAGATGCTAGTAGCCATCGATTTGAATCTGTGTTGTTAATGAAAACAGATTACGGAAATTTGCATCCAGTATATTACATGAGTAAAAAAACAACTCCGCAACAAGAAAAGTATTTCAGTTATGAGTTAGAAGTACTCGCCATTATGGAATCCTTAAAGAAATTTCGAAACTATCTATTAGGATCAAAATTCAAAATCGTAACTGATTGTTCAGCATTCCAAAAAACACTTGACAAAAAAGAACTTGCACCCAATGTAGCACGATGGACTTTGTTTTTAGAAGAATTTAATTATGAGATCGTTCACAGATTGGGAATTTTGATTAAACAAGTATATGCACTTAGTCGCAACACAGTTTTGCTTGTCACAAGATCACAAGATGAAATGACGTCTGAAATAATCTCCACAAGATAGCGATGAACACATAAGAGCTATCAAGACTTTAGTCAAGAAAGGTGAAAAAAAATGTTATCTCTTAAGAAACGATGTGTTGTTTAAAATTGAAAACGGAAGAGATCTTCTTGTGGTACCAGAAGAGTTACAAACCGAAATCATACGAAAAGTGCATAGAAAGGGGCATTTTGCTGCATCAAAAAACGGAGGAAGTATTAAAGCAAGAGTTCTACATTCCAAAATTGAAGCATAAAGTAGAAAGTATAGCAGCAAATTGTATAAAATGTATTTTACATAACAAGAAACATGGAAAATGCAAAGGGTTTCTAAACCCAATACCGAAGGAAAACATCCCTCTAAGTACATACCATACTGACTTTGTTGGCCCTCTGCCATTAACAAATAAACGGTATCAATACATTTTCACAATTGTTGATGCATTTACTAAGTTTTCTTGGTTTTACCCTGTAAAATCTACATCCGCACTAGAAGCTATTGAAAAGTTAATGCAGCAACATACCATATTTGGTAACCCATCAAGAATAATCTCAGATAGAGGAACAGCGTTCACCTCCAAAGAATTTGAAGATTATTGCACCGAGGAAGGAATTAAACATGTGAAAATCACCACCGGAATACCTAGGGGAAACGGACAAGTAGAACGAATTCATAGAATCTTAATACACGTTTTGTCCAAACTTTCACATGAAGATACGACTAAATGGTTTAAGTGCGTTGCTGACGTGCAGCGAATAATTAACAGTACCACTACCAGAAGCACAAAATATACCTCATTTGAATTATTGGTAAGAACAAAAATGAAGTACAGAGAAGACTTGGAGATCAAGGAAATCTTAAACGAAGAGTATTTGAATCAGTTAATGAAAGATCTTAATGACATGAGAGAAGATGCTAAAAGGAATATTTTAGAGTTGCAAGAAGAGAATAGAAAACAATTCAATAAGAAGAGAAAGAGACCTAATATCTATAAAATAAATGATATCGTAGCAATCCAACGAACTCAATTTGGGACAGGTTTAAAAATGAAACAGAAATTTTACGGTCCTTATAGAATTACTGCTGTAAAAACAAATGACCGATATGACGTTGAAAAAGTTGGGTGTCATGATGGACCTTATAAGACTTCCACTACCGCTGACCATATGAAAACATGGACAAATGATTTGGAATAGTAAAATTCCTGAAACTTCCAATATGGTATCAAATAATTAGATACTTTTCCTTTTTTTTCTTTCTTTTCATTTTTTAGGTTCATTGGTTGGAGACAGGATGGCCGAAAATGTAGAAGTAAAGAACAACTCAACCCTGCGGAAACTACAAGCGAAAAAAGAACTTTTTTATTTATTTTCGAGAGACATGAGTTAGACCACAACGTGTTCAGACGACACTTCTCGCTGACCGCTATACCGCTATTTGACCGCCAAGACGGGCGCTGATGTTGTGCCAGACGGGCACTGGTGTCCAGTTTTATTTTAATTTTCCCTAGACACCAATTTTGTATATAATGTGTAAATAGTTTAATTAAATAAGTTCATTTTAGTTGAGCTTTTGTGCATCTTTTACACCGTGGGAATAAACCTCCCATATATATATATATATATATATATATATATATATGTATATATATATGTATATATATATATATATATATATATATATATATATGTATATATATATATATATATATATATATATATGTATGTATATATATATACATATATATACACATATACATATATACATGCATATAAATATATATATATATATATATAGCTATATATATATATATATACATATATATGTATGTGTGTGTGTGTGTGTGTCTGTCTGTGTAGGCATGGTACCCTTGGCAATACTCAGGGAGATGAATTTACTCCGAGCAAGCGAAGATGTAGAAGTGAAGAACAACTCAACCCTGCGGAAACTACAAGCGAAAAACGAACATTTTGGTTTACTCTCTAGAGACGTGAGTTAGACGGTAACGAGTGCAGACGGCACTTCTCGATGACCGATAAGGCGATTTCACGCAGCAGGGCACATCTCAACTTATAACAATTCCGGCTTTTGTTTCAAACGGAAGGGCAGTTTATTGTTTGCCTATTGGCTGTCGTACACATGCAAATGAATGGGAAGGGCATTAAAGTAGTTCGTGACGTTGCATGAAATTGCTTTATTGTGATGTTATGCCAGACGGGCACTGATGTCCAGTTTTATTTTAATTGTCCCTAGACACCTTTGTATATAATTTGTAAGAGAATTTCACCACGCTGACCCAGGCTTTTCGCCCATACAGCAGCATCTACTGAAGCCCGTCGCCTCGACAGTAACCACAACAGCTACAAAGCTGCTGCTGACCTACAAGAGCTCCGTCGTGGCTCGAAATTAATGTAGACGACCCCAGTAAGGAACAATACCACTTCGGCAAGTTCGGGACTACCAGGGAAGTCGGAAGAGAAGGATCACTCAGGAAACCCCGGGTTCGTGAAGCCCGAGTATACCTAAAGGAGGTATACCCCTTAGGGTTGTCCAGAGGCTATCATTGGCCTAGGAGGGACACTCCTAGTTACCAGGGGGCGCCACGAGGAGGCTGATTACTGTCCTAGGTGAGGTACAACACCCTGTGGCTCATCCCCAAAGCTGCGCCGAAGCACTGCTGAGGTGAATCACTGCCACACACCCCTGTATATAATTTGTAAATAATTTAATTAAATAAGTTCATTTTAGTTAAACTTTTGTTATCTTTTCCACCGTGGGAATAAATCTCTCTCTCACACTCACTCACTCACTCACTCACTCAATCACACACACACACACACACACACACACAGAGAGAGAGAGAGAGAGAGAGTCTTCCCTTCAGACAGATATCTTTTTGCGAAACACAGCTGCGAAGCTGTTACTAATTTCGCACCACCCGAGATGCATGTGTATTTCGAGAAATGCTATGGACGCGAGTAAAACTGACCCCGCTGGATCCTCGTAATTTAGAAGAAGGAACCAAGCAGAACCCCCCCCCCCTGTCTTGGCTGTAAATTTATTTTAATTAGATTAGGCCTGTAGTTATTATCCTCTGCTTTTCTGAGACCTGCAGATATTTATTGGAATCTTATTTTAATGGAAGGACACTTCGTTATGAATTTATCACCTTAAGAACTCGGCATTGGGCCTTCGGCTGAGGCACCCTATTATAACCTGTAATTTGCTACGTTTACTCTTTTCTCAGCCACCTTTTCCCAGCCACTGAGTACTGTTGCACTGGAATTGTTGCTAAAGATAGCTTTGCATTTTATACTATATTACATCAAAAAAGTTATATATTTTGGTGTATTAAATTTTTGATTCGACATTTTAATATATTTTGAAATTATTCCGTTTTTATTAGTATGCTTAAGACTTACTCTAATTACAGTTATCATTCTTTCCTGCGAATTTTTTAAAGGAAGTATAGGTACTCGAACTTGTAGTTTACGATACAGACCTATATAGGAAAGGTATATAACATAAACATACAGAAACTGGACATCTCGAGTGACAGAAATGACCCCTAAGGAAGATAAATGGGAACAATATGGGTTGGGGTGAGCATGGAATTCAGGCATTAGTTTCTAAATAAGTTTGTTTTTCCTTGAAAAGAGAATTGCACATCTGGTCGGTATAAGTACCGCACCTTAAACTGTACGTGAAATGGTTTGCAGTACTGGGCTAGGTATTTTAACCAAGCCATTAAATAAGCTTCATATAATCTTAAACTGGAAAAGCCTAATAATTCAAAAGTTTTAATCATAAGGAATCCATACAAATTTCTCATTATCAGCCTAACGAACGATTTATATAATAAAATTTCAAGTGACAGACTTAACAGACGGAAGGCTATGGTATCCAGCTAACTCAGCATTCGTGTAAGTAACTCAGTTGCATATTGAAACGATACTGTCAGCCCTCGACTATTTCAGATTTCCAAATTAGATAGTATTTAAAATTGTTAGAATGCAGTGCACAGAGTTCCGTTGGCAAATATTGTGCGAATTTGTAAGTACTCTTTAATATTTTTTTCTTTAGTTTTACTTTTTGTGTGTCTGTATATGCATAGAAATTTTTAAAGCAACTATAGGTACTCGAATAAGTGTATGCCTCTCGACTGTTTTAAAGACTTTTTTCAGGAATAATCACAAGCCATTGAAAGAGGAATTAACAAGATTCTTCTTAAGAATCTTCAAGATTCGCCAACAGATTTCTTGTTTCAAGTACGTAGTCAAGAGGAGTAATCAGGTGACACCCCCTCCCCTCAGTCGAAATTACAAAATTCTAAAAGACCATTTCGTGGAGAGATAGATTCTATGTTAGAAAATAGCTTCAACTTATGCCCTTAGACTAAATTTTGGTATATAGCTAAATGAGAAATTGCATGATTGAAAACAAACTTATTTTATTTTATAAATGTATAAATTACTTTTGTAATAGAAAAATTTGAAAATCTACATAAAAGGAAGTATTAAATATATATCCATAATAGTATGGAGTGCTATATTTTACTGCTTCTTAATACGAGTACTGGTCCTGAGACCAGGACCTATTGCTTATAGCCGATTCCGAATGGCTACGAACGTCCATTACAGCAGCGAGATTCAAACCATCGAATTCCGGTAACAAACAGCAGCAACCAACCCATTCAACATAGAACAACTTCGAAAACAAGTGTTAAATTTCAAAGAAAATTAATTTTCAATCAGTTAAAGGTAATAAAAGGGTGCATGCATAGTGTAATGTGTGCAAACATCTTCCTGAAGCTACCTTCATGATTGTAATCAATATGTTACTGAGTATTAACTTTATAGTATACTTAGGGAAGGATCATTAATAATCTTCTTACTCATGAAAAACTACTGTAGTACAGATGAACATCTTTATTTTTAGTAAACCTCTTAAAAGCATTACAAATGAAAGTGAAATGAAATATCCCGATTGCATCAATATGAATAAATTATTGCTCCACTAAAAAGTTACTTGGAAGAGTTTTAAAAATAAAATTAAGATATAAATATTTTATTTATATTTTTACATACTTATTTAAGCCTTACGCGGTGATTTTGTTTGGTTTGGAGGGCTGCGGTATACTATTTTTTACATAAGTTCTGTGACCGGAACTTATTGCCTTCCAAATGACTACGCACATCCATGTCAGCAATAAAATTTGAACCTACGAATTGCGGTAGCTAAGAACAGCACCCTACTGATTCGGTCATCGTTCGGTCGTGGTGATTTAAAGAGGTTTATTTAGAAATAATCAACAGTTTTAATAACGTAACAATATTAAATACTTAAAAAATGTATTTACATTCTCTTATTTTTGTGGTGAAGTGTTAGAAATTTTAAAAAATACCAGTGCAGAAGCTGAAATCATTCAGATATCTAGCTAGATGGTATAATCAAAAAGTATAGGGGTGATATAGTCAGTCCTTCCAGATTTTACTGCAGGTAAAAAGCAACAACCAACAAAACCTTCCTACATTAGGGAATAAGAAATTGGTATTAGGAACGCTTGCGGGTAAAAAGAGTGCTTCTTTCGGATTATTTATTGTGCTATTCAGATATAAAGTTGGCAACTTCTTCTGACCGGAACGTTGTCAAAAAGTCATTAAACAGTATTCGAGTAGTCTGAGCAGATTGAATAGCACTCTAAGCATCGCTATATTGATACAGACAACCAGAAAAAATTGGGAAAATTTTTTGTAAATATCCATGGCAAGCATTTTTATAACATAAAATAAAAAAATTTAAACTTGCTCATTTTCTGTCAAAATTAGGCTTTTTCTTCAGTTACACTTCTGTTTTTAAAATTAGAATTTAATGTCATGTATAGTTTATATCTTTTCAATGTTCCTTTTATTATTAAATTCATTGTGCAAATACTTAATTATACATTTCTAAGCTTTAAAATTGTTCAACATATCATTTTTTGTTTGGTATTGTAAAATTACATTTGTGTTATGATAATCATTACTCATTAGGGGTATACATGCATAACAAAACCTACAGTTTTATGAAGTATTATTCACAAATAACAATGTCTTTCCCCTGGTCCCCCTCTTAAAATAATTTCTTTTTACGCCCTTGTCTTGTTTTATCGTCTTATCTGATTGTGAATCTATGTTATGTATTTTGCCACCTCCCTTGGATAGTTTATTTATTAAAACACATCCTGAAAGTATGGTTATGCAAGTGTTGGAAGTTCTGATTTAAATAAATGAGACCAAGTTTTCACCCAAGTTTCCTTCTTACATTGCAAGAAAGTTTTCTCTTTTAATTTTCAAATTTCATAATGCTTTTAGTGTTTTTTGTGAAATATATGTCCAATTTGTAGGTGTGTGCATGGGGGATTTGCTCATTAAAATTGTATATCATAAAAGTGTACTTTGGGTATTTTTTTCTAAATTTTAATGTTTCAGAGTAAGTTTGCAGGTACATATGTTGGCTATATAAATAATTTACACACACACACACACACTGCTCATCCTAAATTATACAGATGACGTTAAATAAATTAAGAAGAAAGAAGCAAACAATTAGAAGTAAGCTTACTTAAGGAAAATATAAAATAAGATAATTCAACATTTTGAGGCAAAGGTTATGAATTATGCTTTAATAGAACTTTCGGAACAACATAAAGAGAAATCAGATATTCAAATAAGATAGGGAAATCCAAAATACTATAACCAATATAGATGAATTATAAGAAGTACTTTAAAGTCAGGACCTAAGATGCAAAGTATCAAGTTGTAAATAAAATAATAATAAAGGCAGAATGAGTGTAAAAATAATAATTTTTGGGGAATTCAGTGGTCAAAGAAGTTATGCATGTTATAAAATAGTAAACATTCTTTTACCGAAAATTTTATTTTATTAAAAAATTCAGGAATTTTGAGACTACTTTGAAAATTACATTTACAAAAATGATAATTTGAACAAAGTAGATAAATTTATTTAATTGTCTATACAATTTTTTGAAAGGTTTAGCATTAATATCAATTTAAGGTTTAAATGTAACTGAAAATAAACCCAGATAAAGTCCCCTCTATACATAACGGAAACTAACATTTCAAAGTCCGTCATTCGTTTGATGATCAGATTTGATCTACATATTTCACCGTTAGATCAATTAAAAGAAAAGATAAAAAAAACTTTATGGGATAACTTTATGGGAAACTTTAGAGGATAACTTTATGGATTTTTTAAATGATCTTATAAACATAACGATATATCATTCGAATAAGCATCGTTATATCAGATTCAATCAAACATTTTTGTTGTTTAATCAGCACCGAAAATTCTCCAAAATCAACCTCAAAGGTGTCCCAAAATCATAAAGTTACCCCCACACACACAGAGAGACACACGTTGGTATATGGGACAATTTTATGTGTGTCATTCGCAAAAGAGCATTATTAGATCTGTTTAAACAACCGTTTTTAGCGTCTTATATACACCAGAAGTAGCTAAAATTGTACCCAAAGTTGCCTCGAAACAATAAATTTATCCCCCACCCAATAGGGACAATTATTCCGACAATGGGGAGCTCCCGTGTCGGAATTATGGGGCAATTTTACTGTCATTCTAATGAGCATCGTTAGATCAGATTCAATAAATACCAGAGTATCCTCAAATTAGCTGCCGGACGATGGCCGGAAGGTAGAGTGTTGCTCTTCGGTACTGGAGTTGGAGTTCGCAGGTTCGAATCCCGCTGTTGGCATGGATGTTCGTAGTCGTTAGGAATCGGCTTTAAGCGGTAGATACCGATTTCATTAGTCCTGTTGAGCAAAACAGTAGACCGTAGCGCTTCAAATCCAAACCAAACCCCAAATGTGCATCAAAACCTTAAAGTTCAATCCATGTTGTAATTTGAAATCATCCTAGTTATTAGTTTTATAATATGTAAGAACTTCAAAATATACTGAAATCTTAATATTATTGTTATATTAGTGAACGACTCACTGATATTTAAATGAATTTGAAAAGTAAAACAATACTTACATTTTAATGATAACGTGAACGTGTGTTTGATTGAAGATGATAAAGAAGACAAACTGTTTGACATAGATATGTAGTATTATGCATTTAAGAAAATAAATTAGGTCTATATCTTTGGAAAAAATCAAATTGTGTTTTATTCTGATAAAACCAGCTTAATTTAATTTCACTTAGTTGAATTTTATTTTTACTTAGCTGAATTTTATTTTTACTTAGTTGACTTACCAGGTATTTACCGTTTGATCTTACCTCCCTTCGATCGCGACAGATATGTTTGCAAGCTTAACCCCTTCCGGTATGATTTAATAATGAAAAACTGTGCATGAAATAACCATTTAATTTTTATTTAAAAAAACTTGTTTCATTTTACAATTCTTACATATTCTTAATTAAAATCCACTTTTTACATAGTGTTAAATAATATCAGAAACAGTAAAATTAAAAAAAATCAAAGCAAAACATTAATAAGGTATACAGATAATAGTCTTCAAGCTAGTGGTACTTTTCAGAACAAAGTGCAAAGGAATTCTTAATTGTTTACACAGCCAAGTAGTCTCACTTTTAATTTGATTCTTGTAACACACACGGCATTTCTTAGTAGGTTTTCTTTTATTCTGACTCATTAATTTGGCAATGACTTGTACCAAGAAATTCTAAGTAAACAATATGTAATAGTGACTTGTGATTTTCCCAAGTGATAAAAGTGTTGCCAAATTCAGTACACTAGAAATTTTAAACTAAATTAATTATCATATTTAACAGTAACTTTAATCCCATATCGAGTGTAGCTCGTCATTGTGCGGTATGGAATGAAAAACTAATGACGAGCTAGACTCGTCATTTTACCGGAAGGGGTTAAAGAAAGAGAACATTTTTCGGAAGGATAAATGAAAAAAAACCATCATGTTTTGTGATTTGCAATGATTTTGCATGTTAAGATCTTGTTATTATAACTAAATAAACAATAATTAAAAAATGGTTAAATATTACAGTATTAGGATTATCGAATATTCATCATTGAAAACTTTTGCCCCCCCCCCCTCCCTCCTTAGTTGAAACTGCCAAGTTACTTCGTCCTGGGTATACAGAAAACGTCGTTTTTCTAGTATTAAACAGCATGAAAATGTGAAATGACTTAAGTTTAAATAATAATAATTAATCCAAGGTAAACGAATCTGAAATGCAACCCTAAATCTACTTAAATAGCGAACAGATCTTCCAACAGTGAATCTGCACTCGATTTGAGAGAAAATAAAATAAGCATTACAGAATGAACTCTAATCCTCACGGGTGATGCCTTCAAAATGGCCCGTCATATGAGGCAATAGCAAGAGTGCCAGGGCAGTAGATGATAAACACTCTCTAAAGGGCCGCAAGAAGAATTTTTAAATCAGGAGCCGATTATGGAATAATATGTGCCCTGTGCAAACTTTAAAATTATTCATAAAATGTTGAAAGGAATTAGATGAATGGTACAGCTGATTTCTACTGAATTAAGTAAGACAACTTCTGTTTGAATGTTGCAACTTTTAAGAAAATACAGCGGGAGAAAAAAACCCTGACTATTTAAACGCGATTCATTTTGACTTTTCTGACACTTTTATATGTTTATGAAATTGATATAAAGCAATTTCATCCAACAAGTAATTTATCCTTTTGAACTTTTGATCCATTTTTATGAGGTAAGAATTTTGAACGACAATTTAATAAAGACTACGAATTCTTATAATTAACTGTTATTCTTCTTAAATAATTTGCTTGAAAATATAATATGTCATTAGAAATACACTTATGTAGAGGTTATTGAAATTAGAAATTTAAATATTAATTATTTTAGAGATATTAATTAGTAACTAGAAGTATATTACAGAAAAGTGATAGTTAAAATATTTACCCTTTTACTTCTTAGTTGTAAGTAAAGGAAATATTGTTAATCGCTAAAAATTTCAGCGTTTAGATTTCGATGGAAATACTCTATTTGATCATGCTTGAATCCATTTTGTCAAGTTTCACGTTTATGTCAGTACGAGAAATGTTAATTTTGAAACTAATCGTGACCTTCGCATGAGCGACCGCCAGTTAATTGCTCACAGTTCCAACAAAGACCAAAGTTTAGAAAGAACATTAATTATGAACTTTTTTTAGACTTGGAAATTGTAGACTGTAGTAAGAGCACTGTGGTAGTTAGAAATTAAAACAAACGATGAAATATTATACTTCAGTACCAGTACCCATTTAAGGACATAACTTATAGCAGAAAGTTCAGTTGAAAGAACTGATTTTGTATCTGGGAGGCGATGACGAAATGAATGATAAACAAAGTTGACGTAAAAAACAGCAAAACCAGCTCCCACTCAGTCCTCCAAACCAGAGCCATCGGTAAATACTTTCCACTGGTATACCTCGACAAGATTAGGATAATAGGTGGAATTCTTAAGATTTTGACAATAGGCAACAAAGATCAATCTGGAATTGAATTTCAATGTGAGATCATAGTAGTTTTACCATAAAATACGACATCTGTACATAGCTTCGTCAACTAATTTCACAACCAATAAGTGAGACAAATGACTTACTATCGAGTTACACAATACAGTTTGTGCCAGTTCAATTCTTGAAAGAATTGATTACACAGGCAACAACATCGGAAAGGCCATTTTGTTCACATATTTTTGTTTAATAAGGCCATAGCGGGTCAAAATATACTTGACATCAAAAATCAAAAGTCCATTATCTGCGACGACCGGTATGAGACTTTTTTAGTTATAAGTTGCTGAATAACATTCTCTTTAGGGTAGGTAGTTCTTCAGCTGGTTTGACTTCTAACAGAGAGTCGTCACCTTTTGTCCCCTTGATCCGACGAACGCCAACCTTTATTTCCCTTGGTTTTAAGTTTACAACTAATTCTTCAGTACAGGCAAACCTCGGCTTCACTGATTTTGAACATATGCTCCTCTCGAGCTGTTTTCCCTGGAACCTTATATTTGGCTACATTAGCATGTGATCCAACAAATGAAGGATGAAATACAGAAAAATATGATTGAGAAATAGGGAGTTGAGTCTAGTACGAATCCATCTTAGCATTTAAGATAGTATAATCGTTTTTTAACTTTTGCTTGTTTTCATGTTTTTATGAGCGGCAATGACAGCTTTGAACTGTTCACGTATACGAAGAATTATCCTCCCCCCTAGTAATTCATGTGAGTTTACACCCTCTCTTTCTCTCTCTCTCTCTCTCTCTCTCTCTCTCTCTATATATATATATATATATAAATATATATATTATATATATATATATATATATATAGGTATGTGTTGGTGTGTGTGAGTGTGTGTGTGTGTGTGTGTGTGTGTGTAAGGATAAAATTAAAAAAACATATTGCTATTCATAAATCAACAATAGAACATTTAACCATTTATGTGGTAACTGTACCACTGCACATATTTAAGACGATATTAATCAGTTAAATTATGGAACTATTTGAATATATGAGTTTAAATAATAAATGTGGAGAAATCTTCAGAAATTGTAAAATTTTACTCGGACCACTGCTTGGCTGCCTCTGATTTTGAGTAAATAATTTATTTGATAAAAAGGATAGGTTGAACGATTTGTGTTCAAAATACGGAAAAAGAAGTTTCGAGATCCGCTTTGAATAAGCCCCATTCTGTTAACTAGTTAGCCGCTTGCATAACTACCATTCGATATGGCCCCACTCCTAGAGTTCTTCCGGAACTCAGACCGCAGTCTTCGTCGTTTACCGAAGGGGGAGAGTGGGGTAACACCGTTACAGTGTACTACTTTCTTGCAGTGGATCCGGGGACTTTCCCTAGAGCGTTAATGAGACACGAAGGACTCGTACGTTGCTCCAAATTCAAGCCTAAAGCGAACCTCATGTATAAACACCTATAATCCAATTTTATATGGCTTACAAATACACTTTAAAAATATAGTGGTACAGGGTCAATTTTACCAGATAACTTTACATTTTGATCAATTACGAATTTCCGGATTTTATTTACATTGTTTTTATTGCTTCTCTTCACAGTCGCGTACATTTTAATGATAATATTTACAATTACGAATATAAGTATCTATAGCATTCAATATGGAAGCATATTTGTTAAACTTTAGAAATAATTTGGAAAGCAAAGGAATTTTAAACCATAAAATATTTAGTAAATAAATTTATGATTTAAAGTTTTAGTAATTAATTTAGTTATTATTTATAATTTTTAGTAATTAATAAATTATTTAGTAATTAATAACGCGTATATAAATAATTTTATTGTTTTTTTTCTTATAACCATTTACATTTTAATGATAATATTTGCAATTACGAGTATAAGTATCTGTAATATTAAGTATGGAAGCATATTTCTTAAACTTTAGAGATAATTTGGAAATCAAAGAAATTTTAAACCAATCTACAAAATATTTTGTGCATAATTAACAATTAATAAATTATTTAGTAAATAATAATAATATAGAAATAATTTTATTGGTCTTTTTTCTTATTCATTGTCTAAGTATGAAATTTTTGGAAAATTTTTTATATTTATAAAATAACCGAAATAGTCCTCTTATTCGGTTTTTCTGTCTACTCATTCTTGAAACAGAGAAAGAGTCGTATCCTTGAAACTTCTAAAATGATTTAAATTAAAGTAGTAAATAAGTATTTTGATTAGCTTTATCAATAAAACTGTCCAGCATATTATGATAGTAGCCGAATGGAAATAATTTTCGATTTGTGAAACTTTAGTAATTACTCACATTAAATTTGTGATTTAGGCCACGCCTTCTTATTTATTTTCAATAAAACATAAGATAACTCGTGTTTAATGTGATTTGTGACTATAATATAAAGTTCTTGCCACTTAAAAATTTTATTTAAAATTAGCAATCAAAATCCTGTTAATGAAAATTCTTAGGATCGAAGAAAAATGTAGCAACTATTAATAACTGTTTCTTTAAAATTTTCAGCTGTTATATTTTAAAGTTTAAAAAAATTTAAACTAATTTAAAAGCATTACGTTTTTATTTTAAAATTATGAAAAATAGTTTATTAATATATCTTTGTTTACATTAGATTAATTTGAGTTTATGCCAACAGAAAGTTTAAGAATGTATCCCAATATTATAATTCTCACAAAGATATAAATTTTTTTTTTTAAATGTCAGTATCCGGAGATATGTCACATTGATAGCTCAATAAAGTACAAATATATATAAATAAAAGTTAAGAAAAAATATTTTATTTTGTATGAACAATATTTTAAAGTTTAGGTATTAAGAAATACTTCAGTTTATTTTCGATACATCAATTTTTATTTATGAAGTTTGAAAGTCGCGTCTGAAAACCTTAAGACCCGCCTTCCTGCTCTGCAAATAAAACGGGGTGTTTTGTTCTTTTGAGCTGAATTTTTCAAGAAATTTTAGAAAGAAAAATTCTGTGCCTCTATGTTTTTAAATTGTAGTCAATTTTTATAATTAAGGAAAAACCTGTAGATACAAATCTTGTGCTAGGATGAAAAAAAAATCTTGAATTTAATAAAGTAGGAAACTTATCTACTGATTAAAGTAAATAGAACACACATTAATTTTAGAGGACCTAATATATTATGAATACTCTTTGGGTAAAATAATTGTAGATAAAATATTCCTTTTTAGAATGGAAAAAAAATTGTTTCGTAAATTTGTGATTATGCTTATTTTGAATTTAATTTTTTCTCTAGACCAATATAATAAGAAGCCATAGATTTGTGAATAAAATCTTACATGAAAATATGTTAATTTTGTTTTAGTATCTTTCTTCAAAGGCAGCTCTGTTTTTTTTTTATCCAAAATATATTAGGCTTTTTTTTTTTTTTTTACACACACGCATACACACAAACATATATTTATTGATAGATAGAGAGACCGAAGGGGGTGGGTAATGTGTAAAGGTAAATTATAATACAGAAGATGGTTGGTTGGTTGGGAGCACTATAGTTTAATGTTTGTTTCGCTATATGATTGCTAATGAGATGGGGTCGTACTGTTTAAAGTTGATTCCGGACGGCTACTAACAACTATAACGCTGGTCGATTGGTTAGGGCACTGATCGTCGGTACCGGAGTTCGTGGGTTCGAATTCCACTATGACATGGATGTTCGTAGTCGTTCGGAATCGGCTTTAAGCAGTATGTCCCGGTCTCAATAGTCCTCGTGTGCAAAAAAGTAGACCGGAGTGCTCCAAATCAAACCAAACCAAACTAACAACTATATATCACATCAACTCAATTTCATTAGTTTATGTGTGCAATTATCAGTAAAACTTGAACTAGAGAGCTTGGCAAAGGAAGTTCAGTTGTTAATTCTTCCCGTGACGAACATTTATATCAACAGTGTGTTCGAACCTACGAACTCTAATTGTATACCGATGTATATTAAAGATGAATTTTGTATTCATCTTTAATATACATCATCATCATCATTTCTCGTTCAGCAATAATAGTCAATCCTTTAGAAAAGTTGCATATTTTTATTTTCTTGTTCATGTAAAATATTGATCAAAATGCAACACAGAAATTCCAATTTCTTAACTAAGTAATAACCTGCAAAAACCTGCTTGGAAGTACCATATTTTACAACTACTAATGGCATTGATGCTTGTTTTTCAGATGGGAAGTAGGCAGTTTTCTGATAGATCTCACGCCGAAATTTATAGCATTTATAGACCAGATATTCCTGAAGAAATAATTAGAAGAATAATTTCTTTTTTGAAAGATAAAGTAAGAAACTTTGTTTTTTAGTGGCTTCTAACATTGATGAAGGGAACAAATGGCTTTAAATTAAAAAATATCGTAACGTTTTCCAGAAGAAAAAATTTAAAATTTTGAAAATTAATCAAATATCCTAAAAGTTTAAATTACAAAAATTGTAATAATGATATTAAAAATTGTAAAAACACGTTGCCAGGGACGGTTCAAGGGCTTTCTAAACTGGACTGGCTGACAAATTCAAATAATATTTCTCTTTTCGAGTCATCTGTCTGTGCAAAGTACCAGGTGGCGCTAGCTGCAGCAAGTATATAATGGAACATAGATGGATATGCTTGATTTAACAGGATTTTCTCTGGCTTGTTATAAAAGCAAATGCTTTGTGCTATTAATGCTACTAATATGTTAAGAATGATAAATTCGTACAAATCTAATTGTTTAATCTAGGCAACTCATTGTAAAAAAAAATAAGTAATCAGTATTATATGAGAACCAGAGTGAGAGAACAAGTGACAAAACGTAGCTTTGTGTAAGATGTATGTTCTACATCAGGGGTAGCAAATCTGCGGCTCGCGAACCACGTGCGTCTCTTTGAAGGATTATTTGTGGCTCTAGATAAATGGACCTCAGTTCCCTTTTCATTTTGGTGTTATTATATTTTTAAAAATTATTACAACTGATGGAGCTCCGGCAATGCTGGGTAATAAAAATCCCACTTATTGGGCTTTTGAGAGATGATTCTCAAATTCCAGGAATCATACCGATTCGCTGCATAATTCACCGAGAACATCTCGTTACAAAATATTTAAAATATCCTAATGTTATGAAAACAGTGTTACACATTTTAAATTACATTAGCACCAATGTAAAAAATCATCGATAATTACAAAAAAAATTCTTTGAAAAATTAAAGGACAAAAAACTTTTAAATGACATTTTTTAATTATCATTTCTGTAAAAAAAATTTTTAATACCTTTTTTGCATATCTTTTAAAAACGTATTTAATTGCGGCCCACGAAAAATTTCAAATTTTGAAAAATGGCTCGGACTATCAAGGAGCTTGGTCACCCCTGTTCTATATTGTGACACCCTAGAACTGTAATTAAAAGTATTCGCCTGTTTTAAATTCATAGAATACAATTATTGTTTATCACATGATATATGCGAAAATCGGCTTGCGAAGGGTGGGCGAGAACTGACACTTCAAGGCGAAGACTATTTACTCATCTATAGCTGGAGTCGGAATCGGAAGTGGATTCAGTAAACCACTGACTTCAATATACTTCAAATGATCTTTAAATATGACCCATTCGTGTAAAAATTGGCAAAGTATTTAAATTTGTATTACAATATACCATTTTAAAAATTGGCAATGCATTTATATATTTATATATGTATTGCGATATACCATTTATTACAGTTTCATGGATTTCTGGATCAAGCTGTGGACGTTGGATGTGGATCTGGGCAAAGCACAGTGGTTTTAGCACCTTTCTTCAAGCACGTATTTGGAATTGATGCCAGCAAAGCACAAATTGAAGAAGCGATGAAGTCAAGAATTATGCCTAATTTAACTTTTAGGTATGCTTTCTTATTATGTAGTATTGAAGTCTCCCTCCCCTCAGTCGGAGACATCTGATTTGTTCCCATTTAGTTCGAAGGCATATAAATATGATTAACCTCTATGGAAATGTGGCTTAGATTTAATCCCTCTAACTTTACGCAATTAGTATCAGGACCATCCCCATCATTTTTGCCGTAATAAGCAAATCCAAAATTGCAGCCACTAAGCTTAAAATAAAATCGAACTTTTTTCAAAGAAAAAACATCAAAGGAATCTTGTTAATCACAAAAATAACATGTAATTGGATTAAGACAAGAATGCTGCTTTGAACCATTTTAGCTCAGTCGACAAAGGCAACGATTTGGTAACAGGACGGTTTCGGGTTCTTGCCGGCCTAAAATCCGCCGAGTTCGTTAATGGTGACTGGGGCACGTAAAATATGTTCGTGGTCCCAATGTCCTCCAAGTTTTTAACGGTACTTTTGGGGGAGACAGAAATAAGCCTGGGGGTCTTCTGCTTCGCGCTCCTGCTTCTAAAATTACGTGGGACCTATTCTGGAGATTAAGTCAGTCTTCAGCCCTCGCGGTTCCTTGTTCAAAGTGCTGCATACTGCCCTTTAGCCATACCCTTCGCATACTGCGACGGGGTCCCATTAAATAATTGGTATAGGCTTTCCTACACCAGGGGGATTATGCAACAAGAAAAAAACCATGCTAATCAGGTTTATGAAAGGTTATGGTTTATTTAAAAACAAAATTTTTCCAAAATTTTTTTTACATTAAATGATTTACAAAAAAAGAGCAAATTGAATAATTTCAGGTTTACTGAACACGAAAGCTTCACCAACACCTGCTTGAGATTTAGAACCGTCTGTGAATATATTTATCACTCCACGGTCGCTGGCTTTGTGAGAAGAAACAGGTAGGTTTTTTGTTAAAGAATATTCTTCAGTGTCTATTGGTTTCTCATCATTGATACCCGTAATAAGCTATGTGTCATCAATCTATTTTACATAAGATGTGACTAATAGAGGTTAGTTGGTTTGGTCATGGAGTTTTAGGTTTGGCAGAGGGCTAATAATGAGACACAACGGCCTTTAAAGGCGGTTCCGTGTGTTCACAAATAAGCAGTGGAAATACCTTTCTAGGCTACCTCTATTCGAGGGCACCATTAAACTGGTATAGGCTTTCCTACACCAGGGGGATGATTAACAACAACATGCTAATCAGGTTTATGAAAGGTTATCTTATTAAAAACAAAATTTTAATCGTTTTTTTGCTAAAATGATTTACAAAAAAGAGCAGAATTGAATAATTTCAGGTTTACTGAACACGAAAGCTTCACCAACACCTGCTTGAGATTTAGAACCGTCTGTGAATATATTTATCACTCACGGTCCGCTGGCAAAATGTGAGAAACAGGTAGGTTTTTTGAAAAGAATATTCTTCAGTGTCTATTGGCTTCATTGATACCCGTAAAAGCTATGTCTGAAGATCAGAACATTTTAATAAGATGTGACTAAGAGGTTAGTTGGTATGGTCAGGAGTTTTAAGGTCTGCTGTTCTGCTACAAGAGGGCTAATAAGAACGAGACCAACGGCTTAAAGCGGTTCCGTGTGTTCACAAATACCCATGCCGGCAGTGGAATACCGGTTCCGAAGATCAGCGCCCTACCTATTCGGCTATGGATGTGGGGGGGGAGCCAGATAATGCAAAGAAAGCCGAAGTGGTGGTGATCCGATATATTCTGATGATACGTAGCAATCTGGTGATACGTCGAATATTTAGCGAGGGATAATATTTCTTGTTTATTGAGATAAGTGGTCTATATATATATATATATATATATATATATATATATATATATGTATATATATATATATACATACATACATAAATGCAGTGACATATTTTTTCATCGATTATAGGGGAGATAAGTATCTAATATTTAATTTGCTCTGCTTGCTGGAAAAAAACTGATAGTCGAAATCCAGTCGTGAAGTCATTAAAGAAAATGAAGGCTCAAAATGAAAAATGTTCTAACAATGTGGGACTTCACATTTATTGAGGATCGAGACGTATCGGTCTACAGAGAGACTTTACACTGCACTGTATAGAAGGCTCTTAGAATATATACACTTATCCCTGATGTCGGCTCTACAGTGTCACAGTCTATACAGGACAACAGTTCTGTATAGAAAGCCATAGGATTAATATATCTATCAATAATTGCAGACTCCAAAGGGGGCGATCACGGGATTTTGTTCCTATGAGACTGAAGATGAATCAGCACTTTTAGGAAGTAAGAGTGATCCTCGATTATTTAAGTTAGCTTAAAAACCACACAGGCAACAAATTATTTCAGAAGCAATACCATGTTCATGGGACAACTGAAAGATGTGCCAGTAGAAAAAAATTAACATTTATTGCTCCGTTAGTTTAGAGAGATGGGTAAAAAGAATTTAAGTCGGAGAACACTCTTTTATATTTAACATTTTATAGCTGGGAAATTAGATCTTGAAATATGAGAAGATGGAAAATAAGAATTTTCCGTTTTCTAATTTTATTTTTAAACAATAGAAGATAAAAAAAGTAAGCAGGACAGTACCTTTTATTTCATTTGATGCCGTAATTAGTGATTTCTAATGGGTTTTATGTCGAACTCTTTAACGTCTCCCGGAAACGCTACTTTTTTTCCGCCGGTTTTGTGACGTCACACTTCATGAAAGCACTGACAATACGTGTTGTTTACATGGCATAAGGCTACTTTTTAATTTTTTCTTGTTCAAAGAATCACATACAATAGAAATTTTTTTTATTATTTCTGACATTAGAAAGTCATATTCTAAAGACTGTATTGTGTACTGTATGAATACAACTAATTGCAATGAAAAGATATTTTTCAGCCTTCCCAAGGATTCCAATATACGCAAATAATGCTATGAAAAGAGATAAGATATTAAATCCGAAATTATTATATAAATCTTTCATTAATAATCTTTTTGGGTTTGTGAAGACCATTTTTCTGTAATACAACCTTTGTTTATTTTATATATACCGGGTGGCCATAATTAAACTGACAGTGCTCACAGTGTTCTGTAGCGCGATCTATTTGCGAGAATGACGCCACATTTTGTAGGAAGATTAAACAAGACAGAGAAAGAAGGTTTCCTCAAAAAAAAAAAAAAAAAATTAGTTCCAAAAGTCACCGCTAGGGGAATATTTGGCGCTGTGTTATAGAAAATAGAGTGTTAACAAATGCAAATTAATACGGAATAAAATTACCTTTTATTATGCACATTTTCTGATTTAGTTTAAGTGCAATATGGCAACACTTTTAAAAAAGCTTAAAATCTACATAAACACCGATAAAGTCTCGTGATCTGCAATATCACGTACGCTGAGCAGAAGAAGAAGTTCTTTATTCAAATTTCACATTACATCCATTATTACAGTGCCAGCTGCTTGGGTTTTAAAAGGCAATGTGTTACGTTTCGAATCAATCGGATTGAAAGTTTATGTGTAATGTCTCCGTCTTCAATCGAGCGTGCGTTACTAGTCAAATTCTTTTGCCTCAACCAGTGCAACGCGTCAGCCGCTCTTCGTGCTTTTAGAACGCACAAAAAAATGCGTAAAGGTAACTGCCCTGTGTGGGCTAAAAGCAATAGTTGCGACGTTTGAAAAAACAGGTTCTCTAAAGGTTCAGTCAGGCAGAGGACGAAAACCTGTACCAGGAAAACGCAATCCGGAAATAGAAAGTGTTTGCTAACAAAATGTCAACATTGAAACATCATAAACTGTTACATCACAACCAGTTAAGAATCGTTTTGAAGTCACGTGGCTTTCTCTCAACTTTAAAGTTAATTTTAAAAATAATGGACCCACTTTTTAAATTTTTGAGAAAATTTTTGAGAACACATCCATTTTTTATTTTTGAGAACCAACTTTAGGGATTAACGAGTTTGGAATCATCAAAAAAATTTTAAGTTGTTCCATTTTCGCACATGTGCAAATTCCCCATTGTAGATATCTATGTTAGGGGTAATAATTTTAATATATTACATCATTGGACAAATCTGATTTATAGCCTTTCTCTATCTAGTTACTAGGAGACTAATTGAAAATATTGTTTTCCATATTACAGTGCAGGACCAGCAGAAAAATTGCCCTTCGCAGATAATTCCGTTCAGTTGGTGACCGCCAGTGCTGCATTGCACTGGTTCAAACAGAAAGCGTTTTTCACAGAGATCAGAAGAATCCTTTCAACAAACGGAGTGTTTGTCGCTTATACTTATCACTACCTGAAGCCCTTATCAGAAAATAAGGACTGTGCTGAGCAGATAGATGATCTCTTCGCAGAAGTAAGAGATGTTTCAACCTACATTTGTATAAATTTTTGTCTAAGGAAAAAAATTCTGATCATCATTTCTACGTATGACTTTGAATGAAACGTTAAAACAATTCACAAGTTTAAAATATACACGGTTCAACCATTTTTCATGATCTTTGTATAAATGAAATTAATGAAATAAGAGAGGATATTTAGCTAAAAATTGATTGATTGAATAGATTAGAAGCCAGAAACAAAAACAATTTTAAAAAACAGCGAAATCACAATTCCACTTTCTACTCTTCCGTTTTGCTGGAGAAATATAGCAGGTACATTTGCAGTTTTGGATTGCTACAGCCTACGATTTTGCTACATTAAGTCTAACGAGTCCATGACATACTGCTTGAAGCCGATTCCGGACGGTTACGATTATTCATGCCTGCAGCGCGATTCGAAACCACGAATTCTGGTACCGAAGCGCAGCGCATTACCATTCGAAATGGAAGCAGATTCGAAATTGAAGCGTCTGGTATACCATTTGACGAAAAAGAAATTTTGAGAATCGTAAAAAGGAATAGAGTGCAAAACTTGGTTTTCAATTTCGGGAAGATCTCTATAGAACAACTACGCTTCTTTTTAATTTTACTTAAAAATGTCCTGCATTTGAGATTTTTTTAAAAGCTGTCTAAGTACACATACGGCCGAACGATGGCCGATTGGTCAGGGTGCTGGCTTTCGGAACCGGAGTTCGTGGGTTCGAATCCCACTATGGCATGGATGTCCGTAGCCGTTCGGAATCGGCTTTAAGCATAGGTCCCGGTCTCATTAGCCCTCGTGTTGCAAAAAGTAAACCGTAGCACTCCAAACCAAACCAAACCAAACCAAGTACACATACGATTCAGCTTCTACCCATATGTCATCACCGATCTAATGAAACCCTATGTAATAATAATGTAAATAATGATGCCCTATATAATAATAACTTTGTCATCACAAATATGCTACATGAACGTTTAAATAAACAAGTAAGGAAGTGGGTAAAAACTATATCCGTATATCCATAATAACTTAGACTCTAAATTCACTTGGAAGTTGCCGATGACAGCTTTGGATTTCAAAAGTAATTCTTCCATCGGTTATTTCCATGTTAATTTAGAGTTTACGATAATACAAAGATATTTGTATAAACTTATTAAGGATATCTGTATTATGAAGACCAAAAATCTGAATCAGATTCAATATTATGTGCAGTATAATAGACGCGGCCTTTTTGCTGGCATTAGATTTAATACTCCCTTCTTTATAACTATTAAAGCAGTTTTTCTGGATCTTAAAATGTTTTCGAACTTACTTATAAAAGTTAATTAGATCCCCCTTTAGATCTACACAGGCTCAACGCACCCAGGGTACTCCAGTGATCTTCTCTCTACGTTCCTCCGGGTAGTCTCGAGCTTACCTCTGTAATGTTTGTTTGTGCCTTATCGGATTGGGCTAAATTAACTCGGACCATGAAGAGCTTCTCGTACATCAGTAGAAGTTAGGTAGTTACTTCGAGTTGCTATCGGTTGCTATAAAGGTTTGATAATTAGGGCTTGCCGTACACCTTTTTTTTTTTTTTCAGCAAAGGCTAGAGATGTAATCAGAGAAAATAAGAACTACATAAGAAGGGATATTGTTAGAAATAAGCTTATATATGAACCCATTATTACATATTTTACTGAACGCTTTGCTAATGTCCCTAAATATAACACCTAAGAACAGAATTTAGGTTTCGCATGTTGAAGTAATTCAACAACTCTCCACAGCTACTGCTTATTGATATGTTATTTATTGATTCACCTACGTGTGCTACCTATGAAATATAAAAAGTATCTTTAATGCCAATACTTTTCAAAATTCATTTCAGAAATACAAAGAGCTGGATGTTTACTACTCAGAAGAAGTATTTACTTCTCGTAATAAGTATAGAGATGTTGATTTTCCATTTGAAGAAGTTTTAAGGTAAGCAAAATTAGATATTCTCATAAAATGGTTCTCAACATTTTTATCCAGCGTAATATAAACAGGAATAAATAGATGGTAAGTGATCACTTAAAGCAGTTTGCAATAATACCTTTATTTTTTTATTACGAAATCCAGAATGATACACATCTGACAAAAAATGTACGCTATCAAAAATGTTTTGCTGCATTAATATTTTATTTTTATGTTCCACAACATTAATAAATCAAGGAGAAATTAACTTTTGTAATTTAGATAGTTCATTCTTAGTTCAAAAGTTTAAAATGTTTTGAAAACAGAACTATTTTTTTATATAAGTCTCTCAACTCCATTTAAAGATTCTTTGCTTTTAAATCGACATAAATCTGAATTAATTAGAGATAAAAATCATTTCTGACTTTAATACTAGAATTCCGGAGGAATCTTCGAGCAAAACAGTGTGTCACAATGAGACTTTACATGGAATTGTATCCTATAAAAAGGTAGCTTAAAGTATGATTTCTTTTATGAATATAACCCTTTCAAAATGAAGTCGCTTTTGAAGTGAATTTTTTTATGGAAATCAATCTCATTTTGTTAGAAACAGAATTAATCGAAACTTTAGCCCTTTAATGCCTAGTGTCTTATTTTAGATACCGCTAAAAATCGCTTGAAGAATTTTTATGTTTTCTTAGAACGAATTTTCCTTTTGAGAGTACGTAGAAGGCAATCTTATAAACAATCTACAAAATTTTTTAAGTAATTTCTGTTATTTATAAATTTTTCATTTGGATCGTCACTTCATGATTTTTCGAACAGCCCACATAAATTTACTTTCTCGGCAGGTACATAGACAGAAATCCTGATAAATTGCTTTATATATTATGAAACTCCATTTTACAGCTGCTGAGAGAAAAATTCGCACATTAGTAGAATGTGCTCGATCTTTCATTCACACTAAAGAACTTCCAATCAAGCTATGGGCTGAAGCAATTAACACTTCTGTATATGTATTAAATAGAACTGCCAAGACATCAGTACCAGGTAAATATGAACTATGGTTCAATAAAGAAAAACCATGCATCGATCACTTACGAATTTTTGGAACTGAGTATTATATCCATGTGCCAAAGCAGTAGAGAAGAAAATGGGAATCGAAAAGTAAGAAAGGTCGTCTGGTTGGGTATTGTGGTGATAAGGATGGGTACAGAATATGGAAAAACAATGATAAAGTTGTTTTTAGTCGAGTTGGTGTCTTTAAAGATGAACAAGTACTAGGAACTGTGTATTTGAATGTGGCTGACACAAAATCTGAGAATAATCTAGAGCTTACTTTGCTTATAGAATCTTCAAACTCAGCTGTTCTAACAGAAAATCTAGCAGAGTGCGTGCGCACAGTAAATAGTGTATCCAATGCAAACAATGATTTGTCACTAAGTCGCTCTAGAAGAGAAATTAAAAAGCCTTTGTACCTGTGGGATTACATTTTAAAGGCAGAATTTTCAAATCCTGATTCTTATGCTTCTGCTATGGCTTCAAATGATGATAGAAGCAAGCAATGAATGAAGAGATGAATTCTTTAAAGAAGAATGATTCCTGGGATCTGATTGCCTCAAAATAAGAAAGTCATCGCAAATCGTTGGGTCTTGCGAATAAAGACAAAAGGAGATGGCTCCATTGGTAGATACAAGGCTAGACTAAGAACAAAACGTTACTCTCAGAAACAGGGCATTGATAATGATGAAACTTTTAGTTCTGTGGATCAATTTGACACTGTTAGAATGCTTATAAGTATTGCAGCCAGTGAAAAACTTCAATTCTTGCAATTTTATGTGAAAAATACTTTTTTATATGGATAGTTGCAAGAGGAAGTTTACATGAAACAACCGGAGGTTTATAATGATAAATCCAGCCGAGTGTGCAGGCTTAAGAAAAGCCTGTATGGCCTAAAACAAGCTCCTCGTTGTTAGAACAAAAGATTTGTTGATTTTATCCATAATCAAAGCTTGAAATCTTCTCATTCAGACCCATGTTTATTTATGCGGGTAAATCCTGCAAGTAAGCTGCTCGTATTTATATATGTGGATGATTGTTTTGTTGCTGGAAACATAAAAGAAGAAATGCCAGAGTTTATAAACAAACTTAGCAATGAATTTCAAGTGACAGTTGACTCACCAGACTGTTTTCATGGAATGAGCTTGCTACTCATCGGATCAACTTCTGTTGATCATAGTTGTTAGAATCCACTGACTAGGGTTCTTTTTAATGCTCTTCTAATTAAAATATGGAAAAATTTCTTTACCTTTCATGTTGAATCACGGTGGTGTCTGGACCAAGAAGACAAAAAAACCACTACTTTCATACGACACACACAAAAAAAAACTTTTTATTTTTGCATTCTCTGCAAAAACTCTAAAAAACATAACAAAAACACACTTCACACACTACTTGTACATAGAATTCCATAGTTATATTATTTCCCCTGTAGAGCGCCCTCTAGTGGGAAAAATCTCTCTGGGTTGCTGACATAACAGAGCTTGAAGCAAATGGAAAATGGTTCTATTTTTGTAGAGCAAACAGCGTATACAAAAATAATTCTTCCTCGTTTCCATATGGATGAGTGTAATTCTGTGGCTGTTCCTATTGAACCTTTCTGTTCCTATTGAAAAACATGATTCAAGTGGAACGGATGCTGAGGTTGGTGAGAATGTTCCGTATCTACAAGCAGTAGGCAGCCTTATGTATCTAGCTACTACAATTCAACCTGATATTGCTTACTCTGTAAGCGTAGTATCTGAAACATTGATTGTCCGAAAGACTTTAGACTATGGACTGTTTTATCCAGTGATCATTCAGCGAGACAACTGAAAATTTACACTAATGCTGACTATGCGGGTGACAACAAAACAAGAGGCTTAAGAACTGGTATGGTCAGTAAATTTACCAATGGTACTATATCTTGGACAAGTTAAAAGCAGAAAAGTGTTGTTCTCTCTACTACTGAAGCTGAATATGTTGCAGCACTTGAAGATTCTAAAGAATGTATTTGGCTTAGCAGACTACTAAGTGAAATTGGTGCATCAAATGATCTGCCTGTGTTGTATGTAGATAATGCTAGTGTTTTGAAACTTGTGAAAAATCCAGAATATCACAAGAGATCTAAGCATGTTGATGTAAAGTTTCACTTCATTAGGGAAAAATTCCAAGCGGGTAAGTTCAGTAATGAACACGTGGACAGTCAGAATAAAATTACTGACATTCTCACTAAACCTTTGGGATGCTTACAATTCCAGAGGCCTTGTCAACAATTGGGTCTAAGAAATAGAAACGTTTTGTTTGAGAGGGACTGTAAATAATGCAAACATTAAATTAACTGTATTTCTAACAGCTTTATTTTAACTGTAACATGTAACTGTTTTTTTTTTAGTTTGCATGTTAATGAAATGTGCTCGTAAGTTTACCTGTATATATAGATCTTTTTGTTAAGATTGCTTCCTACTTATGATACTGAGATTAACCTAAAATTAGCAGAAAATACTATCTGCATGAGAGGTATTTATAAGGTACGATTTGTAACAGTAGCAAAATTACAGTTATAAAATATCAACGGCATTAATTTAATGATTGGGATCACCACAACATGAAGAACTCTATTAAAGGGCCATGACATATGAAAGGTTGAGGCTAACTGCTCTAGGGGTTTTCCACTAATTGCGGAAAACTGTTCTGATGATTCCGGGATCAAAAATGTTTAGGAAATACTGCTCTAGATCTGTGGTAACACACGGAGTTTTTTTCCTACTGATGGACAGCTTCAATTTAAAGATTTTTTAACCACATGATGACATGGAGTCGTTATTCATTTCATGTACCATTGTAGACTTTGGCGAGTCTACCTCGGCAAGAAATCTACCTCGGATTTCCAAGGTAGACCTCTCCGAGGTAGACTCGCGAGAGTCTACCTCGGATGCCGTGCATTATATTATTTGATTACTTAATTTCTTCACTCTTCGATTAATTATGGTTTGCTTACAATGTTAAAGATTCCCACACTCACATCTTCTCAACAGTACCAATAACAAAATGATATCCACAAAGCAGATAATAGAATAAAGCATATTGAAAACAGTTCAGCATCAGTGATTTCGCTCAGTGAATACCATACTAGGCAATATTTCAGGCTGATATACTGGTATATTTTGATAAATAACAAAATAGAAAATGTTTGATTCAATTATCTTAAACAACAGCTGTCCACTGGAAGAAATATTCTCCCTAAAGATCAGTAAAGAACTAAAATCCACCACTTAACAGTACATTGGCATTACACGTTGGAAAGCAAAACGTTGTCTGTAAAAAAAGGGGGTAAATTATCCGACGCTTTTTAAATTCTAATTCTACACTGTTATTTATATTCACTTTATTTCCAATATTTTTACTGTTTTATTTTAGACCATCTGATATTCGTCAGATAATTTATGGTCGACTGGAAGATGTTACTGGATACATAAAAACCTTATCTGGTTTTCAAAACATGAAAAAGAAAGATTCCCAAAAAGCCGATAACTATATATTGAGCTTCTATGAAAGGTATGTATGAGAAATTTCATATAAGGTATATTTATAGATACTGTCGTGAATTATCTGTTTTTGTAGATGCGTTGACCATCATAACATTCACCAGTTAAACTTAAAACTGCAAATAAAATTTTAGGATACTTTAATGAAACACAACTTAACAAATTCACATTGGACCATCATCGAGAGGAGGAACAACTCACGAATACACTACTTATCTATTTGAACACATTCTACGAAAGTAATAGAAGCAGTAGTTCTTTTTAGTGTAGTAGTAGTAGTAGCTATTTACAGTCTAAGGGAAGTAGTAGTTCTTTACAATACAATGCTATGATCTCTCGCTATCTCTCTTTATTTAAATATATATATAAACAGAGAGAAAGAACAAAGTCATTTTTATAAAGGAAAAAGAAGCATCTGAATTTATTTTTTAAATATTCCATGTTTTTATTACTAAATCTTGGCTAATAAAAATTGAAGTACAATTATACATATTATTTTAAATCTTGCACTGATCGAATGTAACTCAACAGTTTTGTTTTTCATTCAATTTTGGTTGAATAATCATTTAAAACAAATAAATTAATATCATTAACTTCTTATTCCACTTATTTTATATACAATTAAGAACTTCATCGTGAAGTGCAAAGAATGCATTATACCAAAAATGGAAATTAGACAACAAGCAGTTTATTTGTCTTTTCACAGAGTTTTATTCATAATCAAAATAAATATTTGCAAAA
>JAGEOH010000389.1:0-50000 GCA_032207245.1 Pardosa pseudoannulata
AGCACTAAGGTCTACTGTTTTGCAACACAAGGACCTACTGCTTAAAGTCGATTTCAAAGAGCCACAGACATTATGTCAACAGAAACATTCAAACTGAATATCTCCAGGGCCAAAGAGGAGCACCCTACCCATTCAGCCACTGTTTGAAATCATCTTGCAGACATAACAGTAATAGCACTGAACAAAATCAGAAAACCATAATAATAAGGTTAAGCTACTAACTATTCACAGCTACACAAATTTAACAGGTTTTTGCAAATTAAAAAAAGAATAAAATTATTCTACTAAGCAAAAAATTATTATATAGTACTTTATTTTGTTCTAATAAAGTAGACATTACATCATGCATATGATGAATGTACATCAAAAAATATAACAAACCAACTTTAAAAACAATCTTTTGTGAACATGACTTAATAAATATATATATATACATATATATACATATTATATGTTATGTTTAAGACTCACACATAGAAAGGACTAACAAAAACCATATCCTTTAAAACTGATTTATTCCATCTTCAAACTTCCTACGACATCATGTAACAAAATCGCTTTACATGTTGGCAGTAATTGCTTCAAGAAAGGAACAAATTGTCACCATAGAACCATCAGCTAAGGTGCCCAAACTTACTTCATAGATGTTGACATATCAAGTGTGTTTATAAACTAATCTCCCCACACACACACACACACCCAAATCACTCACTGTCATAAGTGAGTGCATTCCATTTATTGTTAATTTGACCTTAAATTATAATTTTATGTTCTAAAACTTGGCATATATTTATTTGTATATTGAAAATAAAGAGTACTATATCACAAATTTTAAATTTTACATGAGAGCATATTAAAGGTTTTTTTTCCAGATATGACTGAGTTGGGTCATTTCACTGAAAAGTCTAATAAATGTCTAAAGTAATAAGATATAGGGCCTGTAAACATATGAAAATAGTAGAAATAAGAAGTTTTATGTCTAAATGGTGATTTTCTCTCAAAAAAATATCTCAATTCAAAAAAATTCAAGGGATGATTATCACATAAGAAATCAAATCATACAGTAATATGCAAATTCTCAATTTTTTTTTAAATATAAACCTAATGTCTTTTACTTCCAATATGCACATATGTATATAAGCATTCAACTTACCATCAGTTTTTGTCCCAGAGGTATCAGAAATATCACTTAAGTTTGAGCTACTATCACCACCTAATTCACTATTAACACTCATATGAGATGAAGATAAACCAGATGGAACCTAAAATGCAAAAAGACAATTATTTAGTTAAAAGTAGCAATGATAAATCCAAATATAATCCATACCCTTCATAGTAACTGTAAGCTTACTTCATGATCATCATCTTCTTCAGTAACTTCTTCAAATACCTCAGCTTTATGTTCACTAATTAATTCTCTCAGTGGTTTATTATCAAAGGCTGATGCAATAAATGGATGCTAAATAGAAAAAAAAAATTAATGGTATTGTGCTTTAGGCACAGGAATAAAATAACTTGATATACAAAAACAAATATTAATCAATCATACTTCAAGAAGCTCTTTAGCAGATGCTCTTTTTTGGGGATCTTTAACAAGGCATTTTGTTAAAAAATCACTAAACTGTTTTGACCTACAAAAGAAAGATTAAAAATTAAATAGAATTAAAAATTACGATACAGCACATTTAAAAATGTATTTTTTATGTTCATACTTACTGTACTCTACAGAAAAATAAATATATAAAATGAAGATATACGACCAACAGAAGAAAATAGAAACAGTTAATGCAAGGTCTATACAGAATAAAAACTAGCACCTAGAGAAAACAGAAAATTTTCCAAAAGACAAGTAATATGTTTTACAAAGAAAACGTCAATTACAATTCAAAATATAAATTAAAGCACTGAGATAGATTGCATTAATAAAGAAAAAAGACAGTAAAATGACATCAAAAAGGTCAAGGTAAATGGGTACTAATGAGACTGGGACCTACTGCTTAAACCCAATTCCAAATTACCACAAATATTTATGCCAGTAGCAAGGTTCAAACCTGTGAGCAATGGTACTTAAAAGCAGCCCCCTACCCATTCAACCACTAGTCACTCATATGCTGTCAAAATCACTTACATAATTTCATTCACTTTTTTTTATTCACAGTCATGTAGACTGGGGCAGTGAAGGAATTATTTTAGTCAGAGAAAACATGTTGTATTCATTGATTCCTTTTTAAAAAAGAGTAAGGGAAATAATTCATAATTTTATTTTTCCAAAAATTCAGAGATAGTGCAAAACTCCAAAAAATCCAGAGGTTTTCCTTGATCTTAAATACTCCTGAATTAAACTCAGATTCAAGCCTAGCTACTTTAAGAAAGAAAAAAAAAGACAATGCTTAGAGTTGTTCTGACTGCAAGGCTATAAAGCAGTAATGGTGAACCATTTTCATAAATGGTTTGTTTTGTTCATTATTTTTCTAATACTATCTATGGATCACTACATCAGAAGGGCAACACTTGGAAAGGAGAATAAGAACTGGTAAAAAGAGTACCATTTATTTGGAAAAGCTGAAAAAAATTTGAGACAAATACACATATGCTGAAGCTGCCAATTAGTTCAACTCTCTAAATCGGTAAATCCTATTATATAAATGAAATTAATATGTGCTTCAAGTCTAAGACTGATTGTCATGAATCAAACACTGGTGCAGTGATATATACAACAAATATAAATTAGCCAATGTCTCCTAGAAAATGTTATTAATTATTTACAGTTAATTTTCAAATATTTTTATTGTCTATTTCTTTTAGGATATACAAAATTTATAAAAATCAACACATGAGTGATTTAAAAACCCTTTATGGGTTAATATCAGACCTGTGAACCATAGGTTAACTATTACTGCAATAAGGAAAAGATATGGTGCTTATAAAAAGCAATACCTTGGCTGATAATGACAGAATTACTACTAGCTCTAAATTTAAAAAACTGAACAGAATAAGGAAACATAACAAATTAGTACAATATTGTTAAGGATTAGGAAAGATGGGAAGTAAAAGCAGAGTTAGCTTAAGTCCAATGAATAGCTGACAATGAGGATTGGGAGTCTATAGGTCACCAATGTAACTTAGGTTTTTGTGCAGCCCAAGTTTTGCAACAAGAAACAATGTTCGTCACACTTAAAATAGATCCAGGTACAGGAAAAATTACAAACAAAATAAAACTTACCACCTTGATGGCTGGCTAAGGGTGGGTGGATCTTGTTTTTGAATTTTTAAAAGTACTCGCATTGGAGTCATTTCATGATTTGGAGGGTCCATTTCAGCCAACTCAATTAAAGTTATGCCCAAACTCCAAATGTCAGCCTTATAGTCATAAGGATTATCTCTAAATGTTTCACAAAGGACAACTTCAGGAGCCATCCTAAAGAGGAAATATTCATGTTAATCAAAAACCATAATGTACAGCATATTTTATAATCAAATCCAAAATAAACAATTCATAAAGATTTGACAATAAATATCAATATGATTTATCAAACAAAATTCCCTTAACACTCATTCTGATTAAAAAAACACAAGAAAAAAAATTTACTACTAAATCTAATTTACATAAGAAAAAGAGTCAACATCAATGTCTGGGTATAAAAAAGAGTAAATAGCATAAAAAATACCAAATAAATTCACTTTGCAATCACCCATATGTCAATCCTTTCTTATCGAGCACTGCAAATTTTATTATCTATATATTTTATTTTATTTTATTATTTTTTTTTGACAAAAATTTATAATTTAGTACCACTTTAATTTAAAAATGGGGGTTTATATAATTCTTAATGGTGAGATTTTAAAGATATTGCCTACCCTCACTCATGCACCCCATAAAATATTATACCAAGGTTATGAACTGACTAGTTTTTAACCCTGTCCTGATTTTTTAAATCCTACTGTGAGCAATCAAAAGAAACCAGGACAGAAATAACTCATTTTTTCAAATCTTACATCTGCTTATTTTCTATAAAGCTGCATTTCTAATAAATAAAAAACTATATTTAATAAAACCATATATAAGAAAAAGGAATTGTACATACGAAAAAAAATAGTGTTATTAATAATCAAAATCTAAGGAAAGTTTTAAACTAGACTGAAAAACTTTAATGAAAAGGATAACACTCTTTTTGGACATTTATATATATATATATATATATATATATATATATATATATATATATATATATATATATATATATATATATATATATATATATATATATATAATGTTCAGAGAGAAAGTGTGACAGCCTAATCTCTCTCGATCTGTATGGAAATGAGTTAAAGACATCAAGAGAACTTCAAATATTTTGATTAAGCAGAACTTCCAAGAAAAATGTTTAGATATTTAGAAAATAGATATACATTACAAGATACAGATTAAAATATGTCATCTATAGCTCATATGTGCCTTATTTTGTATCACAAAAACAGGAATTTATGCTAAAAAATTATAAAATATGGATACTGAAGATTTCTTTCATTATCACCACATAAATCCAGAAAATAAAGGACTAATCAAAGCTCATGATTTAGATATCAGAATTTAATTTGCATATTTAGAAGACTGACTGCAAAGAAAATTATACAAATGCAGATAATTTATAGTTAAAACTATTAAAACCTATACAAAAGCATTTTTAAATCAATGGAATGAATGATTAATTAGAACTATACAAAATATGCATTTGAAGTTTCATATCTTGAGTCGGAGGGGGGGGGGAAGACATATTTATTTTCTTGTAGAAACCTAATTATATTATTCAGCTAATCTATTTTAGCATAATGCACTTATATTTTCATATTCCCACTTAGATGACAGGTTTTATTCTGAAACTATGAATTTTCAACTTCTATCATTTTCAATAAAAATAATAAATTAAATAATAAGATTATTTAACAAGTCTTTACTTAAATATCAATGGAATATAAACTATAGGACAGTTTAGGATATTTTATTAATATATGAAAGGCTTTATATATATATATATATATATATATATATATATATATATATATATATATATATATATATATATATATATATATATGTATATATAAAAGCATTCTTACCAATATGGGGTTCCAATAAAAGAATCTCTTTTTTGCAGTGTATGCTTGTTTTTGGCAGACACTCCAAAGTCAGCTTTTGAATAAAATAAACATATATATAAGTATAAAAATATTTGTCTCTCAAAAAATTAAAAAGTTTAACAAACAAATTTGAATATAAGTTATTAAGCTTCTGTTTGACATTACATAAACTACAGCATTTCTTTTTCAATAATCATTTTTATAGTTAATTTCTTATAAAATTTACCAAGGAAACAACACAGCAGCCATATGACCAAAATAAATCATTAATTTCAAGGATAGAAGCTGTTTCAAAAATCTTTAGTTCAGTAAATCCTTATGAAAACTATTCAAAATTCAACTTATTTCTTTATATATAATTAATTGCAGAAATTAAATTTAATATTAAACTAAGTTATAACTGATTCATCAATAAAATGATAGCTTATACTGCTAGCATCTCTCTGTTAATGTAGTTGGCAGTACCTTAACTGTGTTCTATATTTAATTAAATAGCTAAATTTTTAAGTCTATCCATTAAAGTATTTATTTGCATTAATAAACACTTGTAACCAAAGGATGATTGAGTGGGTAGTACATCACCTTTTAATGTTATAGTTCACAGGTTTGAATATTGATATTGGAATTGGCATTAACTAATGAAATTGCAAAGAGCAGGCATATAACCAAAATAAATCAAATTTCAGAAGATATTAGGATCTGGCTATAAGCAGTAGCCTAAGTCTAATTTAGCAATCTTAGTGCAAAAAATTGTATGCATAGCTTCAAACCAAGATTTAATTAATGCCTGTCAATTCTATGCTTTCAATAACTTTTCAAAATAAAATTTTAAACTCAGATATTTCTTTTGTCAACCAGGGGAAAAAATACTTTAAAATCATGTTTTACAAACTTTGAAATAATGTTTTGTTCAAGTTAGCATAACGATTTAAGAATTAGCTCATGTATAAAAAAGAATTTTAATTGATAAGCTTGTAAGAGTTATAATAAATGTAGCTACACATAGCCAGATGCCAAATATTTTAATAAGAATTTTTATAGTTAAAGGGTTTAAATATGAGCAACAGATAGAATATTTTGTGATTTAAAAGTTAAAAAAAGGAAGGGGGTGTAACAACTACAAAGGACCTTAACCCTAAAGAAAATTGCTTAATTTATATGCTATAGATAGACACTGTACTTTATTCAAATGCCATAGTAAGAATAATCTAAGACTAACAAATCAGAAACATAAAAAATATAGATTTCAATCTCTGACACATTAACACATTATATGCGGGCTTGGCAAATGCGGTAATATGCGCATAGCGGGGGATTCGGACAAAATTTAGGTGAAAAATATCTCTGATAACACACACTCTGTGCAAAAGGGAGATTACTCGCTCCCGCAGATAACAATTGGCATGTCAAGTGGGTAATCACCCATTACCGCATGTAATATGTTAAGGATAAGGACTATTTTCACTCTTTTAATACTTCATACAGGAAAATAAAAGTACTCCAACATTATTTCAACTAAAATATATGTTTAGTTTTGCTATATTTAAGATATTTTTTTCAAGAGGCTAATTATCAGACCAAGAATTAAAATTGAATTAGAAATAATATAAGATTTCATAGCTTTCAAAGAAATCACAATTTACTGGCATATAATTGTCATAAGAAACTATTTCTTTTATGAAGTCAAATCTTGATTTAATACTACACCAAAATACTTTCAGCATTACTAAACCACAAGTTTATGAGAACAAATCTCCTACAGGACTTTACTTATGTTACGGATCTAATAATAAGAAGACTGATAAGTAAAATTCTGTTATAGGAAAAAGCTGTTGAAAAAAATTATTAAAAAGAAAAAATCTCAAACTATTACTTTAATGTAACATTAAAATTATTAAATTTTAATTAGTACATTATTTACTTCATATGATCTTCATTTAGTGTCTCATTATAGCAGGGGTGGCCAAACTAGAGGCCGTTAATTTTGTGGTCAACAGCAGGATTCATGGAAATAACATTGCATTCATATTCAAAAATATATTTGGTGGATTTAATGATTATTATAAATATTCATCTACATTTATTTAAATTTTTAACTGTTCTATTATTAATTCATGAATCAGAAAAACTAATATGTATTCTTTCAATTTTCACTTTATATACACTTATATACACAACTACATACATACTGAATAGTCCACAGGTATAAGATGCACTACCAATGTGGACCAAGCCTGCACTACAGCATTAGATTGTTATGAAAATAGTGGTACAAAATAGTCAGTTTGATTGCCCTTTCCTTTAAACACATTTTCAAATTAAGCACCTTACCTAATTTAACACCTCCATCCATTGTTAAGAGGATATTACCAGCTTTGAGATCACGGTGGATGATTTTGTTGTCATGTAAAAATTGGAGACCCTCACAAACTTCATGGCAGAGATATCGAATCTGGGGTTCCGTTAATGGTTTCTCTAAATCTACCATTATGGTGTCCATGGCTCCCCCTTCGCAAAACTCTATTAATATCTATATATAAATTAAATGAAAGAAATCAAATTTAACAATTTTAAAAATAAAGAATTAAAACAAAATTAGTACCAGAATTTATAGTTACATAATCAAAAGTTTAAGAGATATGACTCCTAGTTATCCTGTAATGTTTGTTTATATTGAACACATACCTGTCAAACGCAAATTTTTTACACAAAATTCTACAGATTTAATAGGCTTACAGAATTTTAGCAAATATGGCTAAGTTCTATACAATATAATTTGATAAATACTCTTAACAAATGAAAGAAAAGAAATATAAAAATTGAATCTCACATACTTTGCACAATTTT
This sequence comes from Pardosa pseudoannulata, assembly GCA_032207245.1. Taxonomy (NCBI): domain Eukaryota; kingdom Metazoa; phylum Arthropoda; class Arachnida; order Araneae; family Lycosidae; genus Pardosa; species Pardosa pseudoannulata. Next base: position 7,987 of record JAGEOH010000389.1, read on the forward strand.
TCACTTTCAAATCTGTGTTCTAATTAGCAATAAATAAAAATATAAATGCTACTATATAACTAAAAAATTAATGTATACACAAGGACTTACTAAATACTTTTCTTTTCCTTCATGTAACCTTAAGAGTATTATAGTAGTGCCTCCTGTATGGGACACTTCTATTGAAAGAACCATTGTGTTGGTTCTGGTCCTGTTTGGGACTTCAATGTATTACTCTTATTAAAGGTCAATTTTACTCAGAATTAAAAAAAAAATTATTATTGAATTTGCTAGATAGAACATATTTTTACTTTTACAAAAAATTTTTATCTTGTTTCTACTTTAATTAGACTGAACCATGAAGGATCTTATAAAAGCTTTTAAATGAAGAAAAACCAGAAGTGTATGTTTAAATACCCAAAAATTATTAAAACTGAATACAAAATGAAATTTTAGAAATACATTTGAATGAAGTAAAGATACCTTCGAAACTTTTATGGTGAAATCAATCTAAAAAATGTAGTATCCAACAGATATTTCACATTCATAAAATTCAAAATTGAGTTAGTCTTTCTAAAGTTCTGTTAGGGACAGAAAAATACTTAAAATCATCTGTGTCTCCCTGTGTGTTTCTTCTGTAAATTTATAAATCATTTATTTAAAGGTTGATACAACCAGAACTTCTAGTTGAATTATATTAAGTATCTACCCTATGAGAAAAGTATTTAAGGCACAAAATGTTTGATTTAGTAGGTCTATTTATTGTGAGATAGTATTACTGTACAATCTTTTATTTTACTAGTATAAAGTATCAGCTCAATAAATTCTTATAAAACTTATTTTAAAAAATTATTTCTCTAATATTCCACTAAATTACCTAGAACAGTTCATTACAATACCTTTAGGAAAGATTTAATTTTTTAAAAATGATTCAAAATGTGAGAAAGGCAAAGATTTTCAGATACAGAAGCAGACAATTACAGTACATAAAACGCATTATTTAAAAGTCAAATATTCAAAAAGCATATTGTTTCTGAACATTCCAAACATTTTAAGATTAGATAACTGAATAATTAAGCTCTTGATAACAATATAGAGATTTTACACTTAGTAATGAAAGAAATTCATTTCATTTAAAATTTCAAAAGACAAGTATTCTTAAAAATTCTTTATAGTAATAAAAATTGCTAATTACCCATAATTTTCCATCAAAAAAGAAAGCTTCAAGGAGTTCCACTATGTTTTTATGTTTACACTCTGAGAGTATATCAATTTCAATTGTAAAATCATCAAGATCATCTTCACCTTTAAGTTCACATATTTTAGCTGCTGCTAATTTATTATTTTCTTTGTTACGGGCCTGGATTAAGAAGAAAAAAAAAAGAATGACAAATGCATTCTACAAAATCTGAAGGAATAACTAGTTCAATAAAAATATCAATATTACCTTACATAACATTTTAATAAATTATATTATAATCCTGTAACTAACAGAAGAGTGATTAAAAAAATATACCTAAATTTTCAAGTACCATATAGAGTTTACTTCAGTATAAATGTTGAGAGCCTTTATATACTACAGTAACTTCTACAGAATATAATTTCAGCATTTAAAATATCAAAATTCCTAAACATGCAGATGATTTTAATTTAACTAAAAATTACAAAACTGTCAACTAAGATCTTTTATAATATCAGTAACAATTAGTAAATATACCCATAAAAAAAAACAGTAATAGTTATTAATTTTCATAACTATAAAAAGCTAACAAATTTTTAAATAATTCTATTATTTTCATATTTAAAATAACTATTTAACTTTGTTTTGAAATTATGATTACTTAATACATAAATATAAGTAAATATTGATAAAGTGTATATTAGATCACAAGTAAATAAATTTAATATTCCAAAGTACATAAATTAGGGAAAACCAGGGTAAAATGGTCCGCTTTTGTAAATTTTGAGTATTTGCTCTCAAACTAATGATTTTTTTAATCTGAAAATATATATGCACATTGCCTATATATTAGGCTTTATATTACACTCAGTCAAAACCAATTATTATAATTAATTTTTTTATTATAATTTTCTTAATAGCAAGTGACAAAGTGGACCATTTTACCCCGACCCCGGGGTAAAATGGTCCATGGCATGGGGTAAAATGGACTGCAAAAAATTTCTACAGATAACTTAAATGTAGTATATTATTTAATAGTACAAAACATAAAATGTATTATATTTTTTTCTACAGCTTAAATTTGTACACATAAAGCATAATATTAGCGAATATTGAAGTTAATGAATGATACACCAAAAGATTTGTGTGTTACTGAAAGTCTGCTATTTTCTTGAGAATCAGTAGGATCTGGGAGACTCATCACAATATCTTGAATATTTCCGAGCGATTCATCAACATTGTCAGGGAAAATGAACACATTTTGATTAGGTTTTTGCCTTATAAATTTCACAAGAGCGTAATCTTCATCATTTTTTCCTGTTATTAAACCAACCAAATGAACCACTTTCTTTTTTGTCAAAAATTTAACCAAAACATACTTACCAACTTTAAATTCATTATCAGAATTAGCATCATGCTGTGAATTGCTTTCTTTAACACTGTGTTGTGTATCACTATAAACAGACATTTTCCGAATCACTCGAACTTTCTGATCCACATAAATTTTCTTTATTTGTTTTAAAATTCAGTTTTATCATTGTTCTGCTTAGTTAAGACTAACATTTTCTAAATTCTTCCTATCTTTAACTAAAGCAACATTTTTCTATTTTAATTTTTTCTCTTCCTTCTCTTTGACATTTTTTCAATCATCGTTTTCACTGGTGTATCACTTAGAATTTTTGATGCACCCTTCTTTCGTTTCTTTGTTGTCTTGCTCATGCTAGCTTTTGCCAAGGGGCGCAATTCAAAAGGTGATATTGTTTTCAACTGATGATTTTCACTTTGTACTGATTGTGATGAATTTGGTTGCTGATTACCTGTGCTTGGTTGACGATCAGCTGTACTTGTTAATTCAAAATCTGGTGACGGTTGATCAGTCACATATGATGAGAGATATTGGATATCCTAAAGACATTTTCATTGAATTGCCATATATCTGTTACTTTAAATCCTGCATGTTTTTTAAAGTATCACACATAAAATCAATTTAGAAAGCATTACAGAAATAAAAAAAACACAACCTGGAAATGGACCATGGTCCATTTTACCCCAGGTTCTGGTGGTCCATTTTACCCCATGTTTAATTCTGACAAAAAGTGTCAGAAAAAAAGAACTAATCTTATATTAAATTGTTTTAGCTTTATTAAATATAATAATACATCATCTTAGCTCTTTATTGTGAGAAGTTAAATCCTCCAAATCACAATTCTTAAATGAAGAGAAGAAGATATATTATGATGAAAATATTTACTTCTGACTACCACAAGTCAACTTTCTAGAATAAAATGGCTAAATTGTCAGCTAAACACACAATTACACATTCATTTTCAAGACTGTAGAGCTGTCATCTATGTATCAAAGTATTAAATATTAAAAATAATAAAAATAAATAATAGGGGATGGTCCATTTTACCCGTCTCCTCTACTTATTTAAATCTTTATATATATATATATATATACTTAATATTTCTTTAAATTAAATTGTTATAATTTTTTTGCTCAAAAATGCATATCTATAATACAGATCTTGAATAAAAATGTATTATAATATCTAAAAAATTTAAATTAGTACTACGCTTAATTTAAAGGTCCCTTGATTAATAAGCAATTCCTAGGTATACATTTCTTTCAATTCTATATTGAATTTAAAATTGAATAACACCTGAATAGGAAAAATAGTTTCACTACCTTTGGATTTCTATAGTCCCCTTAAGTGACAGAATATATAATAAACTGACTATATATAATAAACTGACAAAACTATTACAATCATAAAATTTTCATAACTTGAGATAGAATTTTGCACTTAAATCTAAACATCAATTCTGTAAAACCCTAAAATTTATTTTTTAAAAGTATTGAATGAAAACTAGCTCCCATTATTACAAGATATAGCATTTATACTTTATGATTACTGACAGTTAATACTATAAAAACATTAGTACAAAATCAAATGTTAAAACAACTTAAATAAGACACAGCAAAGAATCAAACGAGGAGCAAACATTTTTAATTAAGCAAATGTCTTTAACAGCAAAATGTGAATCAATAGTATTAATTGTATTATTTAAACAAGATATGAAGGTTTTAAACGAACTCTTGATTGACATACCTTATAAACTTTGCCAAAAGCTCCATCCCCAAGCTCACCCACAATTTCCCAGAATTCTTCAGGATCTTCATTGAATCTGATATTGTTATATACTCTCCTCCTTTTAGATTCAGAAACAATGCTCCCGGCTATATTAAAGATCTTTTTAAAATTGCTGAAAAATGACATTTCCTACCCTTTTAAATCAATGTTAACCAGGAAACTAGCAATAAAACAACTTCTCATATTCATATTTCATTATGTACAAACATTATTAAGCACTTTTGTAGTTACATGTTACCTTTGATAAACTCTGCTGGCATATATTTGCAATGAATAAATGTAGTTTGTATCAATACATTTAAACCATGATCGCTTAATTTGTAACATGATTCATCACCTTCCCACACATACAGGGAAATAACCTTGAAAATATTTCGTGATAAAATTACATAAATATACTTTAGTTGAGAAATTACCGGTAAAATTTATACAAAATATTTGATGCTTCATATAAATCAGTATAAATTACACAACTTTAAAAAAGCCATGATGAGCTCTTTAATATGCACAAATAACTTTCATGGTTTTCTTTGAAGATATTTCACAAATAAAATATTGCGGGAAAAGGGCACTTCCAAAATTTACATATTTTTAATGTCAAATTCCTAAGGTAACCACTTTTCCACCTGATATCCAGGATGGAATGTTGCCTCGACGTCACAAACACAACTTTCGTGTCACTTCCAAGCTTTACGACCCGAGGGCGAAAAACAAATATTGCCAGTTATTAAAAATCCACACAAGAGAAATCTGTCACGTAATCATAAGTCCATCTACACAAAATGCGATAAATATCTTTCGAGACTTTTTCTAAAAAATATTAAAGTAACAAGTGTCGGTATAATACACTCTCGCATAATTTGATATAAATCCGCAATGAAACACCCGAGCAATCCGATTAAACGAAGGCGACATCAGGTGGTTGATGCCACTTCTATTTAACATATTACTCCAGAAACAATGATTACTGAAAGAGAGTGCAATCACTATGAGGAATCGATTTATCCCTGAAATACAGTAAACGTGATCACAAATATTAACTTTTTTCTATATTTGCATTAGATATGAAGAACTTAACAGCTATTGGAAATGGAAAATAAGAACGAGTTTCGTAACGACTACATGAAAAGGCCTCAAGAACTTAAAAAAAGATACTAAAGTTATGTAGTTAGAATATACAAGTCTTTCTGGTATACATTTAGTTATATCTAGAACCTACTCTTAGACTAAGAGTGGAGTAAAATTATACGCTCAATTGTTTTTGTCTGATTTTAAACTTTTAGGTATCCTAAATTATAGAAATAGATGTCCATAACTGAAAATTAGAAAATGCTTCAAAGAAAAGACCAACAAGAATTAGAAAAGAGGGGAATAAAGATAAATTATAAGTTTTCATAGATCATAGTTGATAATATTCGATTGTGAAACCTCTTTATATTTTTGCTCTGAACGCCTTTTAAAAAGTAACTAAAAATAAAATTTACTTTGGAGTGCAAAACATATATCAATCATTTTTAACAGTAAATATGCCTTGCAAAGTTGATGAAATGAACTTGTAATCGGCTGAGACATCTTAAATTCTGCTGCTAGTCCAATATAAGTGCAAATTTATAAAATTATATAGTAGCACTTAATTATTGTCTCCCACCGCCCACATCCATAGCAAAGAAGCGAAAATAAACTAATCACCATGCATGATTTGGATTTAAAATATAAAATTGTATTTGTGGACAGCATTTTTTTTTCGATAATTTAATAGGATTTGCTTTGAGTAGTAGATTTCAAATTAATAAAATTGTACTTGATTTCACTTTTCAACTTCCTAGGTTTGTTCTTCCTATGTTTTAACTTCCTAGGTATAAAAGAACAGAAATAAATTGTGAAAGCTACCCCTGAAAAACTTAAATTGTAGTAAGATTTTTTTATTTAGTGGGGAAGTAATGAAACCTACTTTTTGCTGAAATGTAAAATTATATCCACAACATTATATTTATAATCTAAACCTTACTTCACAAACATATCTAAAACAATATTGTTTATTTTGTGTGTTATTAACGCCTTTTTTAAATAAATGAAGATTTTTTAATAGTGTGAATTACCAGATGTATATAATGGCATGTCTGAACTTAACTGTACATTTAATGATTTATTAGATTAAATATTTCATTCAATATATTCTTCGCTCATAGACGGATAAAACAAAATCGAAATAAGTAAATTTGTGTAGTTCATTTGATAGCTAACAACAGGCCACCTACTATGAAACGTATAAGTCAAAAGAGATGTCACAGTGGAGAATCCCCACCATTTTAATCATCCTTAAGAGGGAGGTTTATCGCTCTTGTACCTGTACAGCTCTCTTACTTACCGATTTCCCAGCAAGCGGATATTCATGATTCAAACCAAACCCATTTGCCCTCAAGACCCTACAGGTTTATTTCAGTGATGGTTGGCAAATCACAAGTGTGAAGAAGTTCCACACATTAGTCTTTTCCTTGAAGTGCCTACCGAGAGCAACAGAGTTGCTTCCGGCAATAAATTTAGAAGATATTTGGATGCTTGAGTCTGCCTAGTGGTCTTGACAGTGGAAGATTTGAACAAACCACTCGAGCCTGAAAAACCGCTTACGGTTATAAAAAGGGAATTTGGGATAATTACACCTTTTAAAAGGTTGACCGCAGATGGCTGGTCAAAAAAGAGAGTGGGAAATTTTTTTGATGGTAATAAACGTAACCTCGGAGTAATGGTGCCATCTGCGAGTCACTGTGAGGAGTCCCTAGCACCTTTTACATAGCACACGTGATTCTGTGTGCTCTAAGAACATCGCTTAAAATGCCGTGAAAAAAAAGAACATTTGATAAATTAAAATTAATAAATATAAAAATGGAGGTAATGAAGTCAGCATAAATGGAAGGTGAGCTTTGTACATCGGGAGAGGGATGATTACTACTAGACCCGCGGTAAGTCTGCAATCATCAACAATTCCCAAGACATAGGACAGTGATGGCGAACCTATGATCCGTGGGTCAGACACTGACCCACGAAAGCTTTTAATGACCCACTGTTCCTACGCAATCATTTGTTTGTTTATTTAGATTTTCTGACTAATTTATATTCAATTTGCATTTTTTTTTCAAGCACTGCAATGACACAAAAGCAATGTATCGTCAAATCAAGCCATTTTTACCCGTTAAGCCAATTGAATTTTAAAGATGTTTAGTTTTAAAAATACTCAGTTAAAAATTTTTAAACTTAACTTTGGTGTAAATGGGCATTAATGACCCAAGAGGTAATACTAAAAAAATATGCAGACTTAAATCTATGAAGATCTCGTCCAACGGTGATCGGTTGTAGACTAAGTGGGTCGTTTATCATCCCACACTGGGTTCAGTGAATCCTAAAGTCCAAATTATGGACTGCTCTGTCAGGGGTGAATTTTGAAAAACTCATACCAAAACGCGGGATGGAGGAGTCATAGGAAAAGAATTTTAAAAGTATCTTCGCTGAAGGCTGAAATGCAAATTAATTAAGTAACTAGATTAATTATCCACCTTGGATATATAGCATAGAGGTTGTGTATCCCTCTGGCGAGTAAAAGAACTTAAACCTGAAGAAGAAATTTTTGGGATAGATGCACTAGGCCTAAAGGTCACTCAAGGAGGAAGGTGTCCTTAAGTAAGATCTGATTGGCGGAATGCTGCAAGAAATTCGTACTTATTTGTGTTAAGTTTCTTACCAGAGACTTTACGAAAGATCAGAAATGAGTATTTTTGTTTCCAGCTTTTGCTGGTTTTTATCATTTTATTTTAAATTTTTAAAGAATTAATTAAGAATTTTGACCTATTCAATTAACAAACCTAGATGATCAACCAATCCCATACAGTTTCCAATTTCCACCCAATAGGTAGGATCCACCAGTGTGTTAATGGGAGGTTAAGTAAATGTGTTTGAGTGTGAGTCTGTGTAGAGGCATGGAGAGAGGATTAGTTATAGAAAAAAAAGCTAACTATTGAGCTAATTATTATTAACATGAAATATACATTAATTAATTATTAAGCTAATTAATCTAATATTTAGAAAACATTAACTCAGAATTTATTAATCTATCAATTAATAGTATTAAAAAAGTTACGGTAAATTAGTTACTTAATTTTAGACTATCGAAACACACGGGTGATTTAATGTAGGAGATACCAGTAAAGGATCGTTCCAAATGCGGAACATTAACGTTGTGCAGTGCCGTTGAGTGTTGGACACATTTACCACAATCACTTCTGGGAGGCCTGGCAGCCTTGTCTTTTATGTCCAGCAAACAATTGTCAAACTGTCTTAAAAGGAGAGCCTAAGTTCCAATTGATAGTCTGGGTTTCAGAGTGATTAGCGATATAATGGGAAAATCAGCTGATTTACCGAACTTTGATAAAGGTCAAATCGTTATCGGCTACTGGGAACACCAATATCAGAAACGGTGCTTTTAGTAGATTGTTCAGGTGCAGTTGTTGTAAACACATATCAAAAGACCAGCGGTGTGTCGTCATCGGCGCATTGATTCCATAGTAGAGCGGAGATTGTTATGTATTGCTCGCCGTGACGGAAGAGCTACACCAGTCGAAATCACTACCACCTACAACAGTGGTGACCCAGACAGTGTTTCTCAACACACTGTCTGTACAGCGTAAATTGTTGTGTATGGGCCTACGCAGCAGGAGGCCGAAGCATATCCACGGACGGAACATCATCTCCAGCAGAGTCTGCAATGAGAAAAGAAATGTCGGAATTCAACATTAGGGTACAAATTCGATATCTACATTCCGGCTTTTGTAGCCAAATTTGGAAGCTTTTTCGGGCGTTTTGCCGGGTGATGACTGTTTAGCTTTTCCTTCCCTGACATTGGAGCTTTGTAGTGGCAACCCTGGTTCGTTCTTTAAGCCCTATTCGTGCACGTGACCAACAGGCGCCTTTTTGGAATTAATTTTCCTCTAAAGGGCTCTTTCGTGTTACTGGATCGTACAGTTCGGACATGGTGGTCAGGTTGGAGTGCTCGCGTGGTCAGGTTCTACCATTTTTTAAAAATCTTTTTAGCTATTTTGTGCATTATGGATGTTTTAATGGTTGTTACGATTGTTAAGAAGTATCAGGAGATTTTGCGGGGATTATGCGGTTCGTGGGGAGGGCAACGCGTGTGTAAGAAAGAAGGTGTTATAGGATCTCTTATGTTTTCATTTTGTTAGAAAAGAGGGGATTGTTTCATAATTTTTTAAGAGAGGTCGGTCTTATAAAAACTAAAATTAATTGTTCTAAATGTTGTGGGGAAACAGTTATTAAAGCTGAGACTCGCGTTAGCGAAGGCTTTGTTTGGATATGTAAGAATAGGGATTCCGGTAAAGTTTGTGGTACAACCAGGTTAATTAGAGATGGCTCATGGTTTAGAAATTCTAAATTACCTCTGGAGGATGTGACGTACTGGAGTAAAGGTAGGAGAGGCCGTCAATGATACAGGCTGGATATCTATTTACTCCGGATTAAATACTTTATTCATGGAAATAATTATGTACAGATACGAACAGGTTTCAGTAAATTCCAATTCTGAGATCTCATGCTGAGATAAACGTTAATACAATTGTAACACGTGGGTACAGTGAAGCTAGTCCTTCTCGAACACAGGAACAGTTCGCTAATTAGTGCTGGTACGGAAAGCTGACACTATAATCTCCGGGCTGACGATCAGTATAGTCGACTTCCAAACTGACGCTCAGCAAGCTCAGAGTGCGTGTCTCGCTGGAGTTCGTTCAGAACACTAAGGATGTACGACGATCTAAAATGAGAGTAAATGTTACTCTCAGCGACTTACTTCTAAGCACGAAGTAGAAAAAAATATTAAAGATAAAGGGAATGAGATCCCAAAGTCGAAAGTCGACTTCTTAGCAGAAAGCAGAGGAGCTGGCGGTCTCTAAAGAAAAGCAAACTCCGACAATCAGGGAGACAAGTGAACTCCTCTAGAGCTCCACAACAACAAACTCCTTCAAACCAGCTCTCAAAAAAAGCTCCCTTCTTGATTCAGCCAATCTTCTTTTATAGGGGTTCCGGTTGCCCCTAGCGTAATTCTTCTGGAACCTTCCAGAACCAGGGTGACGCAATCTTGCGGTCAACCGACCCGCCTGGATCAGCTGATCCGTTTCCAGATGTAGCCGAAAGGTCGTCTTTAAGTCAACCGACCAAAACAACTTAATTTCATTAGCGGCACCGGTAATGGGCCCATATATGGATTCCACGGTCATTCGATTTATAATTATTATCCAAGTCTTTTGATGGAATAGACATCATAAAGGCGTAGACACACTGACTCTGCCGTACTGACAGTTCTTCATTTACCTTCACTTAAGCAACTGCCTCGGCTTTGTGTCGGAGACGTTAGTACACAAACGGCTTTGTCCGGACCACGCGTGTCTACTTACCGCTAACCACAATTTTCCGCTGCGAAAGGTTACCTTCCATTCTTCGTCGCACTGGAGCTCGTTGTCTGACCTTCCTGGGCCAAGCCCTCTAGGCCAGAAGTTCTATTTGCATGGAGGGTATTGAAATATCAGACATTTAATTGCGAAATTGAGGACTGAAAATGCTATGTTAAATATTTATGGGAGTCTAGAAAATTAACGAAAACTAATGAGTCAAGTAGGAAGGATACATGAGTTCGGTGAATGGGACACTAAATAACAATTGGGTAGAAAAATATCTACTAGATAATAAACACTTAAAGGTTAACTAATAAGTTACACACAACAATACTTTTTTTTCCCATAAATGCTAAGAGAAATTAGCTATGGTAGTTAGAGTGAGGATCAAGAACACTATCATCGTCAGTGCATCATGATCGGATTGAGAAATTCTCTAGGAGAAATTTCATTGGTTCCTGAGAGCCAATGGAATTTATTCTGGAAGTTGGAGATTTCTGTGATACTAAGTAGAAGTACAAGACTTTTCCGACGGTTCGGATTCAGCTTGCATCAGGGAGAAATTTCATTGGCTTCTGAGAGCCAATAGAATTTATGCTTTACTGGGCTAGATTCTACATGGGAGCAGAGGTTGCGAACTAGGTCCAGACTTTAAGAGAGTGAGGAATGCAAGTGAGAAAAGAGATTGGCTACTGAGAGCCAATAGAATTTATTCTAGCATTCTGTTAAGAATGGCCATGGGCCGCTTATCGTTTGCAGGGTCCGCGTGGTCATATTGAGTTAAGTCCAGGAGATGTTCAAAGCATAGGTTAGCATAAAAATTGTTTGCAAGTTTTTTAAGAAAATTTGGAAGAGTGGGGAGATCAATTTCCCCGTGGATCTCAGAATTACTATAGTACCAGGGTGAATTAGTGATTCGCTTAATAGTGATATTATGAGCAGCACATAAAGTCTTGATATGAGTTTTAGCAGCATATGACCAAGCGGGACTTGCATACGTTAATAAGGGACGTAAATAAGTTTTATAAATGAGCATTTTATTATTAAAATTCAATTTACTATTTCGAGCAATTCTTTTTTCGCTCGGGTCATGGAACGATTCGTTACACCCACCCTTGCATAAAAGTTTTCCACAGAGTGGATATTGGGTATGGAGATAGATTCTTCTGGAGAACTACAACTCTGATCTGCCCCGTAAGGAACCAACAGTGACTCAGATACTTAATATATACAATATAATGCAAAATAACAATAACTACATTTCTAGCTTAATATACTAAATTCTTACACTAAATAATTATATAAACAAAAGAAAATGTGCAAGTATGTACACGTTGAACCTTTTGCTACATTTTAAGCGATGTAGCGGCTTAATGCATCGGCATTAGCATTTTGCTTTCCCGTTTTGTGTACGGAAAAGGAAGCAAAATTGTTGTAGCACCAGCTGCCATCTAAACAAGCGACTTTTTGAGCTCGCGTTTTTCTGAATCCAGACTAAGGGATTGTGATCAGTCACTATCGTGAAGTAGCGTCCATCAAATAAAATGCAATTTTATTAAGGCAAAAAAAAATCACTCCACACTCCTTTCCGGTAGTACAATAGTTTTGCTCTGACGCATTAAACATCCGACTGAGGAACAAAATCGAATGCTCCTTCCCTACAATCTGCTGAGCTAGCATGACCCTCTCTCCCAAATCCGAAGCTTCGGTCTGGACGGTAAGTTCAAGCATATCGGTCCTTACCCCTAAAGGGGTTTAACCGAGAAGAACTTGACCACAAAAACACATCTCAGAAATATCCCATGAGGAAAAAATAAATCATAACATGAAACCACACCTAGTGGTGACAACCAAACAGAGACTGCAACTGAAATTCAGGGGATGAGGTACGAGTCATTATGGGAAATAACAAAATCCATTAAGGAGATTAGGTGAGAACGAGTGACAGGATAAAGAACAAGCCTTGTGGAATGTCTGACAAATTGTGTGGAAGTTTAAAACGGAATTCATTAAGAAATGGGCAATCGTAAACAAAGTGTAAAGCATCAACCGTAGAACAGCCACACCAAGACACCTCCTTTCTGAGAAACCTTCTGTAATACTGTGGGAATTTACCATTATTGGTAACAAGTTGTACAAGGAAATGATTAGATATATTGCGTTTAATGGAGACCGACGGGAAAATGGAGTGAGTGAAGTGACCAAACTCAGCAGAGTCCCAACGGACAAATGGAAACCTCAGTGTGAATTTTAACAATTAAATCGTTATAACTAGGGTAGTTAGAAGGAATCGTTATAAGAGGGTAGTTAGAAATAGTTTTGAGAGCACTTAGAGAATCAGAAATAATAATGAAAGAAGTGATGTCATGAGTATTGACCCATATAAGGACCCTATATATTGCATAAATCTCAGCATCGAAAATAGAAGCATCATCATTCAGCCTGTAGCAACCAGTGTGGAAAAGGTTATCGGAGTGATCTAACACAACAAAAGCAGACCTCGCATGGGAGATCATTCTAGAACCATCAGTGAAGATGGACCAATTAAAATTAGAATGGAAACTAGCAGTGCAATTAATGATTTGAATACAATTATCGGAAGCCGGGTAACCTGATTTATATATATATGGAAATAAGAAGAATTTTTTAAATTAAGACCAAAAACGTCAACAGAACCATAATTGTGATTGAGCCGGTACTTAGCTTTAATCAAAGAAGCCATGAGGTCCACTGGGGGAATACCCGCAATGGTGCATAATGAAAGAGTAGGAGAGGTACGGTAAGCTTTGGTGATGATTAAGAGAGCGGCCCGTTGCACACTCATTAAAATATTGGTTACCCGGGCGGTTCCATCCCACCATATGGGAGAACCATAAGTTATGATTTTCTCAATGAAAATATGGTAAACAGACTTTAATGTGTCGGAGCCTAATCCCCAGGTGGCTTTAGAAATTCTGCAAATCTTATGGAGTACAATCTGTATTTTGTTCTTGATATGAAAAAAATGAGCCTTCCTGAGATGTTGATCAAATATTAATCCAAGATATTTAAGCTCTTTTGTACGTTGAATGTTTATATCATATAGACAGAAACAAGGAGCCCTACCGTCAGCAGTGCTTCTTTTAGGAAAATGAAGACATGAGCGTTGTACAGAGTGTCAGATGGAAAATTTGAAACAAGTGTTGAGTTCTCACCAAAAAATATTTTCAAATGATCCAGGTCGTACTGACCTGGTCGAACATGACAACCACTTAATTAGAAGTCAGCCGGTCAAGTCTAAACCCTACAAGACCTTACCTTGACAAAATGAGATATTAAAAGCGGAGATCAAACGAATGTTAGATCCATGGTCGTAAACTGGGGGGGGCAAGGGGGGCATTTGCCCCCCCCCCAGAATTTTTAGTGGAGGGGCAAACGTATAGTTTTGCCCCTCCAGATTTATTGGATTTTGATCATATATGAAATTTTTGATTCGACATTTTAATGAATGTTGAAGTTATTTTTTTATTTGTGTGCTTTAGACTTATTCTAATTACAGTTATCTTTCTATCCTGGGTCATTTTTAAAGCGTATAGGTATTCGGACTTGTAGTTATGCCCCTCCAGATTTTTAGGATTTTATTCATATATGAAATTTTTATTTCGACATTTTAATGAATGTTTAAGTTATTATGGTTTTATTTGTGTGCTTCAGACTTATTCTAATTACAGTTATCTTTCTATCCTGGGTCATTTTTAAAGCGTATAGGTATTCGTACTTGTAGTTATGCCTCTCCAGATTTTTAGGATTTTATTCGTATATGAAATTTTTGTTTCGACATTTTAATGAATGCTGAAGTTATTATGTTTTTATTTGTGTGCTTAAGACTTATTCTAATTACAGCTATCTTTCTATCCTGGGTCATTTTTAAAGCGTATAGGTATTCGTACTTGTAGTTATGCCCCTCCAGATTTTTAGGATTTTATTCATATATGAAATTTTTGTTTCGACATTTTAATGAATGCTGAAGTTATTATGTTTTTATTTGTGTGCTTAAGACTTATTCTAATTACAGCTATCTTTCTATAGTGGGTCAATTTTAAAGCGTATAGGTATTCGTACTTGTTGTTTTGCCCCTCCAGATTTTTAGGATTTTATTCATATATGAAATTTTTGTTTCGACATTTTAATGAATGTTGAAGTTATTATGTTTTTATTTGTGTGCTTAAGACTTATTCTAATTACAGCTATCTTTCTATCCTGGGTCATTTTTAAAGCATATAGGTATTCGTACTTGTAGTTTTGCCCCTGCAGATTTTTAGAATTTTATTCATATTTGAAATTTTCAGGGCCGTATTTAGGGCGTGGCAAAGGTGGTATTTGCCACTGCCGCATCAGTCATAGGGGCTCCTCACCAAAATGAAAACTAGTGCCGGAAGAGGACGATTCACTCCGAGAAAAATAAAGAAAAACTGAAATTTTTTTTTCTAAAAAGTGGAATGGTAGCTGCAAAAATTGCTAGAAAATTTACTGCTTTCGAATTATTTTTCCCTCTTTATGCAATAAAACTTGCTGTACTTCCACTGGATTGCTGTTACGGTCTTTGTTAGAGTTTTTGACATTGATCGAGGGGCAGTTAATGGGTAAAGACGGTTTGTAGCTTACCGAAGAATGGCTACATGGATTCGAGAAATGTGTGTGTGTGGGGGAGGAGGTATTCTATCAACAGTACCGACACTTATAGGACATAACATAAACATACAAAAACTAAACTCTACGGGTGATGAAAAGGCCCAGGAAGTGTGGAAAGGAAGATAAATGGACACGGTATGGCGTGAGTATGGGATTCAGTCATTAGGGGCTAAACTGATTAAACAGCCACTTACAAAAAAAACCAAATCTACCTTGTCTTGAATCTATCTTTTTTCTCCTTGAAGAGGAGATTGCACATCTGGTCGACATAAGTCTCGGCATAACCTAAGGCTCTACTATTCCTGGAATCGTTTGCAAGAGGTGTGTAACGATTTGTTTCAAGTATTTTACTATGACATTAAATAAACGTCCTGTGATACAGTAAAAGGCATGATTTAAATCTTAAGTATAGTTCATACAAATGTTTAACCCTAACTTGGAGATGTACTTCATCCTTATCGGTCTAACGAACGGTATATATAATAAAATTTTAAGTGACAGTGTAGTTACACTCTAAAAAAAGATATTAATATACGCGTGAAAAATTTCTAGATTGAAGCGCATAGTTTCACTGAACTGTCTAACATCAAGTGAATTGGTAAATACATTTTAATATTTTTTAATGTTTTTGTATCTTAATATGTTAAAAAGTATTTTATATTTTAAAGAGAAAAAAAACAGGATTTGAATGGTTATCAACAGTTTTATAAAACTTCTTCAATTAGAGAGATCCTTAAAAATTGGACTCTTCAATATTTTAATTTTAAACTAAGTCACATAAAAAATTTCCGGAATATCTTAAATTTTCATGTAAAATAGTGACGTATTTTGTTTAATGTGAAATTCCATTTTTTTGTATTATTTCTTTCATTTAATCTCATAACTAATCTCCAGCTGATGTAGTTTTTGTGCTAAAAATGTTTGTCATCAATAAAAGAAAATTGTGTCTCTATATTGAGATACTCGGCAGTTTCTGAATAATATTTATCATAATATTCGAGTAACAAAATTCCTATCTTTGGGACCAACGATGGTTGAAGGGTAGAGCGAGGTTGAATCCTGCTGATGGCACAATGTTCGTACCCGTTCGGAATTGGCTTTAAGCAGTAGTTTAAGCAGTCTTATTAGCCCTTTTAGCAAAACAATAGACAGTAGCGCTCCAAACGAAACAAAACTTATCGTTGAATTAATATTAAGAAGACATATTAAAATGTATATATAAAATTTGAAAGTTGGTGCTAAAAATGATTTTAAGTGAAAAAAGTTCGATGATATTGATATAGGCAGTAGTTTCTGAATGATAATTATAATCTTCGACTAACAAAAGATTTTCAAAATATGCGTTTCCAATTAAATTTTGTTTCCTAGTTTATAAAAAATAATACTTTTATAGTTTTAGCATTTTAATTTAATTTAACTAAAAGCATTTTCATGGTATATATAACATTTTTGTATACCTACTATTTTTTATTGATAATTTAAATTTTATTTATTAATTTTTTTCTTATATATTTTTATATTATGCTATGCAGAATTCATTAAAATTGTATCATAATGATGAATACTACGAAAATTTTTATTTATAACTCTGAGCTATGAAATTTTGTATACGTAAAAATTTAAGTATTAGCAAATTAATCGCAGAATGTTTTTATTTAAAATCAGTTTTTTATGAATATTTTTTAATATTTAAAATGCTTCTTCTCCTATCCACCTAACTTGTTATAGATTTTTAAGATTTTTACTTGTTATAAAGAACTTAGCAAATATTCCTATTTTGTTTAAAAAAATCTGCGTCATCCACTTTAAATTTTGAATTATTGCAGTTATTAAAATTAAATTTAAATTTCGATATACATCATTTTTTTATGAAAATTCAATGTGCAATTAAAAAATATTCCCCTCAAATCAATTATTCAGTTTATTTGCATAATAATAACTCCTAGGTATCCAAAAATATTTTTAAGTATTAAAAAAGGTAAGATTAGAAGAAAAACAAAATTAATGTACAATAAATATTTTAAAAGTTATCAAAATATTGAATTTTTTTAAACACCTGATTAAAGGAATTTTTAAAATATAATTTTGATAAGTTTGGCATTAGTATCAAGGTTTAAATGTAACTGAAAACAATCCCTGATAAAGTTAGCTCCCCTCATGACGAAAACTAACATTTCAAAATACGTCATTCGTTCAATCATTGTTGATCAGGTTTGATCAACATATTTCATCGATTGATCAATTCAATAAAATTTAAAAATCTGTAAGGAGGAAAAAATCTTTATGGATTTTTTAAAATGGTAATATAACCATGAACTATATATCATTCGAATAAATGCCATTAGATCACTTTCGATAATCAATATTTGGGGTGTAATCAACATCGAAAATACCCCCAAAGGTGTCCCGAAATTCCCACATGTTGGAATACTGGGACAATTTTAGTATCATTCGAAAGAGCATCATTAGATCCGATTTTGACAATCATTTTTGGCGTTTGATCAATACTAGAAGGCTGAAATTTTACTCAAAGGTGCCTCAAAATAATAAATTTATCAACTCTCCCAAATAGGTGCAATTATTTCGACAATGGGGGTGGGCTCTTATGTCAGAGTTTAGGGCGAACTTTACTACCATTGGAATAAGCATCGTTAGATCAAATACGAAAAATACCAAAGTGTTCCTAAACTTGCAGATGAACGATGGCCGAATAGTAGAGCGCTGCTTTTTGGTATCAAAGTTCGTGGGTTCAAATCTCGCTGATGGCATGGATGTTCGTAGCCATTCGGAATCGGCTTTAAGCAGTAGGTCTCGGTCTTATTTCCTCACGTGAGCAAAACAGTAGACCGTTGAGCTCCTAAATTAAACCAAGCCAAATCCCATATGTGTGCCGAAATTCTGAAGTTCAATCCACGTTATAATTTTGAATAATCCTATTTATTAGTTTTATAATATGTAAGAACTGCAGAGTATACTGAAATCTTAATATTAGTGTTACATTAATGGACACACTGATATTTAAACTCATTTGAAAAGTAAAACAATACTTAAATTTTGACTTGTTGTCTTAAATAATGTGTTTAATTGAAGAGGAGAAAGATCAAGAAGGTAAAGAAGACAAATTATTTGAGATAGATATGTAGAATTATGTATTCAAGAAAAAAAAATTATGTCTATATCATTTGAAAAAATCAGTTTGTGTTTTACTTGAAAAAGTCAGCTGAATTTAATTTTATTTAGTTGAATTTTATTTTTATTCAATTGATTTATGAGGCATTTACTGCTTAATTTGACCTCCCTTCGATTGCGACAGATATATTTGCAAGCTTGTTGAGGGAGAGCAATTTTTGGAAGAATAAACGAAAAGAACCATCATGTTTTGTGTTTTGCATCTATTTTATAGTTTCCTTAAGATTTTGTCATTATAACTAAATAAATAATAAAAATAATAGGGTCTGGTAGGGTAAAATGTGTAGAAAAAGCGGAATTTCTCACTTCGCATTCTGTTTCAAATTATATTTTCTTTCGTAGTGTTAAATAACTCTTTCAGCAGATTAGGTTTGGTTTGGATTGCTAAGGTCTATTTTTGCAACACGAGGGCTAATGAGACCGGGACCTACAGCTTAAAGCCAATTCCGAACGGCTACGAACATCCATGCCACAGTGGGATTCGAACCCACGAACTCCGGTACCGAAGGCCAGCACCCTAACCAATCGGCCATCGTTCGGCTCAGCAGATTAGGGAATGTCGCTATGGACACATTTTGAAGACAGATCTTCGTGTACCACATATTCAGGATTTTTCTCCAGGCACACTTCATAGGGGCAAATACTTCGACATCCAAAGGTTGCAGGGCATGGCTTGATTTCATGGAAGCCAGCGTATGGTGATTCTATTGTCCATCGTTTGTTTTACTGTCTCATATGTCAAGTGACCATCGAATATCAAAAGAATGGATTTTTCCAGGCATTCCCCTTGTTTGAAAAAATCTCACACCCAAGATGCAAACATTGTATCATGCATCCACCGTGGCTCTGTGCAGCTATATAATGCACCAGGTGGTCCATCCTTGGTCCAAGTTTCATATAAATTTAGATTTTGTGCACAGTGAAAGGTGGAAGAAAATTTTCAGTCGCAAATGTAAAAAACAGCCATGTAAACACATGTATTTTTAGGCTTACAAGCTCAATTTCACTATTATTGTATTAATTTACTCTATACCACAGCAAATCAATTTTTAAAAAATACTATGTAATGTTATTTACACTAAAATTGAAAGGCTGGTTTAAATCATTGCATCTAAAACTTTAGAACTTTATAATAAATTGTTAAGACTAACCAATACCCATTGTCACCCCTCATACAAAATTAATCATTAAACATAAAATATTTAAAAATTTCTTGCCTGTTTTTGAAAAACTGTTGTTCAGAAACTCTTGCAGTTGATTATTGAAAAATATTGATGATAAAAGTAATAAAATATTGCTTTTTTGGAAGTTTTTGAGGACTTAGTAAAGAAGAATTTATTTCTCACTTGCAAACAAGGAAATCTCTGTTGACAGATACAAAATATAAAACTTCTTAAGGAAAATAAATATTGACAACAAATGTCTAAAAATATATTAGAAAACAAAAGTATAATTGTTAAAACGTATGATGTGTCTTAAGTAAATTATGAAAACTACCCATTTTACCCCACTAGACCCTAGTTAAAAAAGGGTTAAAACATTACGTTTTAGGATTATCGAATATTCATTATTGAAAACTTTTGCCCCCCCCCCCAGTTGAAACTCCCAAGTTACGCCTCTGGTTAGATCTAAAAATAATTGAGATTGGGGAATCTGACTACAAGTCACAAATGATACTAGTAGAGTCTCCGGGAAAATACCCGCACCCTGCATTAATTATAGGAAGTTAATCTCACTAATTCGATTAGATGTTTTTCCTTTTCCAAACATAGAAGAGAGAATTGAGAGGGTTTGTTCCTCCAATTTTATTACAGTGATTGATTTGACCAAAGGATAATGGCAAATTCTGCTATCCCCAAAAGCGCAGAGCGTTTATGACTACTTTTGAGACATATAGACTGTGACAGCTGGTCACACGAGAACTAGAGAGGGTCGGTCATTCCCAGGACCCGTGGGAATTTATTCCCCTGAAAAAGGCAGGAGTCCCGTCCACTGACCACTCCCTTGCTCTCAGCCCTGGTTCTCAGCCCCCCCTCTTTTTGCGAGGGGTCTTTGAAGAACAAGGAGTGTGTTGTCGGGGCTGGAGGAGAAAGGTTGTTTCTCTCTCCCAACGATATTGGTTATATAACATGTACATATTGTAAATAGCCGAATTAAATAAAGTCTATGACTTTAAGAAATTGCTTTTACTGAGCCCCACAAACACAGAGGTACATGTATGTTGCGACGTTACAGCATACATATATAATTGGTGGCAGCTGGATGGAATCCACTGCACCTGAACTTCCTGAAAAAATTGCAGTCTTCGCATCCGTGGCTTCGTGCCCAGAGAAATCCTTCAGTTAAGGAGGTAGTGGTGTACGGGAAAGACAATCCCGTGTCTTAATTTTTTTTTGCGGACATTGCAACTCGTGGCATCAAACGTAGTTCGAGGCTGGATTCAACAGTTTTCCTGTAGACCTGCAGTTGTGTGGAACCGTCGAATTCCCATCCCTTAGTTCATCGGAGAAAACTTGGGTTGCGGTAGACTTGCAGTTGTGTGGAACCGTCGAATTCCCGTCCCTTGGTTCGGTTTAGAAAGCCTGTGTTCCGGTTGTGTTTGTGAAGTGTGAATTTCTATATTCTAAGGATTTGCTGAATTCCCGTCCCTTAGTTTCGTCTCTTCTTCATCAGAGAAAGACTGTGTGATCTGACATATTCTGGACTGAAAGCCGTGTCTGAGTGATCACGGAGAAACTTCTACAAACAAGTGAGTACCTCATTTTATTTTTCTGAGGCAAGAAGGCAAATTATTTTTATTATTTTAAATTGTCTGCATAAAAAGTTATTTCTTTGCTAGTGGGTCTTTAAAGTTGAATGGTTGGCCTTTAAACTTGTTTATTATTGTGTAGTATTGTGTTTAAATTTTTAAAAGATATTATTTAGTTAAAAGTATTTCTATTTTGTGTTGTTTTTTGTATTCATAACATTATTAAGTGTAAATTAAATAACTAAAATTTAGTCATGGCCTATCTAATGAAAGCTCTAAAGCAAGAGCTAATAACTCTCGCCGAAGATTTGGGAATTGAGCCTGACCCCCAATTGAGTAAATTAGATATTTGTAAATTAATATCAAGTAAAAATTTTGATGAGCAGATTGTTAAAGAAGCCTTTGAGTACGTTAGAGAATGTACAAAAGAGCGTGAAAAGGGAGAAAGGGAAAGAATAGAGAGGGAGAAGGAGCGTGAATATGAATTAGAGAAATTACGTATAGTGAGTTCTAATAGTTCCCGCGGCTCTTCTCCGACACCTGAAATAGTAATCAAAAAATCTGTTCAAGAAATGCAGAAACTAATGCCAGCATTTAAAACAGAGGAAACGGACATTAGCCTGTATTTAGCTATGTTCGAGCGGCAAGCGAGAAGCGCGCAAATAGAAAAATCCGAATGGCCTTCCAGAATATTAAGTTTATTGCCATTAAGTATTGGACAGATTGTTTTGAGGGAAAGCGGAGAAAATAGTCAAAATTATGATTTCATAAAAAATTATTACTGGAACGTTTTAAAATGAATCCAGAGGCTTTTAGGCAAAAATTTACGCAGCACGCAAAAAAGGTAAATTGCCGATGGCAAGACTTTGCATATGAATTAGAGAATTATTTGGAAGGGTGGCTGGATGGCTTAAAAATTGACAGTTTTAAAAATTTAAAGTTATTAATGGTCGCTGATCAAATGAAGAAGAAGGTTAGTGCAAACGTCAAGGAGCATTTTTTGGATATTTTGGGTGAAATAACTGACCCTTTTGAACTGGCGGAGAAACTCGATAAATATGAGTCTGTTAGACATAATGTAAGAAGACCTGTAATTGATAGGAAGGAAGTTCAGGGGACAAAAAAAAAATTGGATTAGGTAGATGGGTTGAAGGTAGGGACAATTTGGATAGGAATGTGAGGGAGACCCGAATAGATGTTCCCGAAAAAAGAATCGAAAGAGAAACCCGACTAGATTCTCCCGGTGAGAGAAACAGACAGTTTGAGAGGCGGAGACCACTCCGTTGTTTTGAGTGTAATGGTCTGGGTCATATAAGGCCAAATTGTCCTAACCGAAAATTTAAGAATTCCGAAGTTGTGAATCAACTTGATCTTAAGAGTAATGTGAAAAAATGCATGGAGCCATATATGTGGGAAGGAAAGGTAAATGGTGAGTCTACGACTATTCTAAGGGATACTGGTGCTTCCATAGATTTAGTTTGCAAAACGCATGCTCCAGAAAATACGTGGACAGGCGAAGTAGTCTATGTGCGCCAACCTTTAGATATGCAATATAAATGTCTCCCGATAGCTCTAGTTCACTTGGAGGGAACCTTCGGGGAAGTCATCACTAAAGCGGCGGTAGTAGAAAAACCCCTGGATCAAGGTCGTTATTTACTAGGGAACCGAACAGCCGAGCTAATTGCAGAGAAGGGTGGAAATTGGACGTGTGAGCAAATAAATGCCATAACGAGAGCTCAAGTTAGAAATCGAACTCTCCCTGAGGTGAATGACCCTGAACCGTCCATTCTTCAAAATCTCGTGACCCCGGAGAGTGAAAGTGAAGAACCCTTACTGGACATTTCGCCTGCAGCGGAACGGGGGGAGAGTCTGCTTACTCTACTCTGCTCCTCGGACGAGCTGAAGGAATCTCAGCGGGGGTGCAGTACATTAGATACGACCAGGTCTCAAGCGGAGGAAAATAATGAGAGTGGGAAAAGAGGAGAATATATTGTTGAAAAGGGAATTCTATATAAGGTGCAAAAGGATCACTTAGGCGACGATCGTAAGCTAATTGTAGTGCCAACTCAATATCGTGAGAAAATTATGGAATTATGTCATGACGGTTGGGCAAGTCACGTTGGAGTAACAAAAACTCGCGATCGATTAGCACGACACTATTACTGGCCAGGATGTTACCAAGATATAGAAAATTATGTTCGTAGTTGTGATCCATGTCAACGGGCGGGTAAAGCTAAAGACAAAAAGAAAGCACCTTTGAAACTTGTGCCTATTATCAGGGAAGTTTTTGCCAAAATTAACGTTGACGCGTGTGGGCCCTTGCCTATAAGTGAATCGGGAAATAGGTACCTAATAACTGCAATCTGTATGGCCTCTAAATATCCCGAAGCCATTCCAGTAAAAGATATAAGTTCTCTATCCGTAACTGATGCTCTAATGCAAATATTTAGTCGTATTGGGTTCCCCAAGGAGGTACAATGCGATCAAGGTACGTCTTTCGCTAGTCCCTTAACGACAGGGTTTTTTGAGAAATTTGGAATTAAGATTACCCATAGCTCTATAGCTCATCCTCAGTCTAACCCGGTGGAGAGGTTTCATCGTACAATTAAAAGACTTCTGAGAGTACTGTGTACTGACGCAGGAACCGAATGGGAAAGGCACTTGCCAGCGGCTCTATTAGCTTTGAGAACGGTGACGCATGAGTCACTGGGGTTCTCTCCATCCGAACTCATATTTGGGAAGAATTTAAGAACCCCTGAAGTGTTACTTTACGAGCATTGGGCGGAGACGCCTGACGAAGGTATTGCGGTGACTGAGCATCTATTTAAAATTTTGAATAGACTGAAGCTAGCACAGGATTTAGCTACTGAAAAAATGGCAGAAATGCGTGAGAAACGGAAAAAGTGGTATGACAAGAATGCCATTAAACGGGAGTTTAAAATAGGAGACCAGGTACTGGTTTTGGCCACTGCGAGACCAAATAAACTGGCCGTACATTGGAAAGGACCAGGCGTAGTTGAAGCTAAGATCTCAGAGACAAACTATTTAGTTAAGCTAGGGGAAGAAAGGGAGCAAGCTAAAATATATCACGTAAATATGCTGAAACCGTATTATAAAAGACCTGAGACAATTAATTTCATGGAGATTGAGACAAAGGATCGGGGAATAGAGGATTCGGATTGGGAAATTTCTCATGTCAGTGACGAACCGGATGTATTTGATGTAGAAGAAATAATTCGGGAGAGTGATTTAAATTCGCGTCTAGGGTTAAAAGAGATTGCTCGACTGCGAGACCTGCTTAAGCGCTATTCCATAGTATTTTCTAACTCTCCTGGGAAAACCGATCTAGTGACCCACAATATAGAGTTTACATCAGATATTCCTATAAGGACTAGACCATATCGAGCGTCACATCGGCAAAATGAAATTTTAAAAAGGGAAATTGATCGAATGCTTCAGTTAAAGATCATCGAAGTTGGCCCATCGGATTACGCATCTCCAGTTGTATTAATTGAAATACCAGGAAGGGACCCTAGGATTTGTATTGACTATCGAAAGCTTAATGCAGTTACTCGAACAGAATACTTTCCCCTACCAAACATTGAAGAACGGGTAGAAAGAGTAGCCGCAGCAAAATACATATCTGTAATAGATTTAGCGAAGGGCTACTGGCAGATACCCCTAAATGAGAAAGCGAGGAGTGTAGCAGTATTCGTAACCCCATTTGGTAGTTATCGTCCGCTAAGGATGCCCTTCGGGCTTAAAAACTCTCCTTACTGCTTTAGCAAACTTATGTCAGAAATTCTGGAAGGGTGTGAAACTTCGCGGTACCTTACTTGGATGATATCGCGATATTCTCTTCAGATTGGAACCAACACTTAAGGGATTTAGACAAAGTATTGAAACGGTTAAGAAAGGCTAAATTAAAGGTAAAGCCTACAAAATGCAGGTTCGGGCAAGATCGGGTTAAATACTTAGGGCATGTTGTTGGAAACGGTAAAAGAACTCCGGCGGAAGCAAAGGTAAAATGCATTGCAGAATTTCTTAAACCTTTAACGAAAACCCAGATGAGATCATTCCTCGGACTGACAGGGTATTACAGCCGATATGTCGCAGGTTATTCCCAGATCACTGCTCCTCTGACCAGCGCGTTAAAGGGAAATTCTAAGAAGGGACAGATCACCTGGACTGAAGAATGTGAGGCAGCTTTTGAAAACCTAAAAAAATGCCTAATGAATTGACCCGTACTTTATGCGCCAGATTTTGAACAGGAGTTTGAGGTGCAATGTGACGCATCTGATGTTGCATTAGGGGCCGTGTTATCGCAAAAAATCAACGGGGAAGAGCATCCAATATTATATATCAGCAAAAAATTTAATGATGCCGAAAGGCGATATAGTACTGTAGAACGCGAATGTGCTGCAATAGTATGCGCCGTAAAAAAACTGCGATTCTACCTTGACGGCTGAACGTTCAAAATCATAACGGATCACCATCCCCTAAAATGGGTCAAGTCCAATTCTTCGCACAATAATAGGTTGCTTCGTTGGACGCTGATCCTTCAGCCTTATTCCTTTGAGATCGAGCATCGCTCTGGAAAGGCTAACGGAAATGCAGACGCATTAAGTCGGATCCAATTAGAATAAGATGGAAAATTTTAATTTGGTTAAAAGCGATTTGTAAATATTT
The DNA here is from genome assembly GCA_032207245.1 of Pardosa pseudoannulata. Classification (NCBI taxonomy): domain Eukaryota; kingdom Metazoa; phylum Arthropoda; class Arachnida; order Araneae; family Lycosidae; genus Pardosa; species Pardosa pseudoannulata. The sequence goes on from JAGEOH010000389.1 coordinate 34,050, forward strand.
AATGTTTGTGTTTTTTTTTTAAATAATTATTTCATTGATAGTTTCTGTGTATTGTATTTCTTGCGCATGTATTAAGTAGATCTTGCCTCAGGAAAGTTAATGAGGGAAAATCTCTCAAGATTGAATTATTGTATTTTCTACCAGCTAAAAGGAAACAATGAACTCTTCGTCACCCCTAAGAAAAATTGTAACGGGGGAGGGGCTGGCTATGGCAGCTGGTCACACGAGAACTAGAGAGGGTCGGTCATTCCCAGGACCCATGGGAATTTATTCCCCTGAAAAAGGCAGGATTCCCGTCCACTGACCACTCCCTTACTCTTAGCCCTGGTTCTCCCAACCCTCTTTTTGCGAGGGGTCTTTGAAGAACAAGGAGTGTGTTGTCGGGGCTGGAGGAGAACGGTTGTTTCTCTCTCCCAACGATATTGGTTATATAACATGTACATATTGTAAATAGCCGAATTAAATAAAGTCTATGACTTTAAGAAATTGCTTTTACTGAGCCCCACAAACACAGAGGTATATGTATGTTGCGACGTTACAAGACCCTTAGTGTTACCCTTCGGTCTGGTAAACGCTCCTTTTAGTTTTTAAAAATTTAGGGCACAGCTGTTACAGGGATGCGAGGATTTTAGCGTACCTTATCTCGATGATGTTGCAATATTTTCCAACACCTGGGAAAAGCACATCAAGCACATCGCCATCGTGATAGGCGAAAATAACAATCAAACCTTCAAAATCAAGTTCCTAAAAATAAAGCAGAGTATTTGGGGCACATGGTAGGTTTGGTTTGGTTTGGTTTGGAGCGCTACGGTCTACTGTTTTGCACACGAGGGCTAATGAGACCGGGACCTACTGTTTAAAGCCGATTCCGAACGGCTACGAACATCCATGCCATAGTGGGATTCGAACCCACGAACTCCGGTACCGACGATCAGTCACATGGTAGGAGGTTACAGAACACCAGTTGAAGCAAAAGTAGAGGCCGTTGTAGATTTTCTTACACCCCAAATGAAAACTCAAATCAGACAATTCCTAGGATTAAGTGGTTATTATTCTCGTTATATAAGAGGGTATGTCATTATAGCAGCACCATTAACCAACGCTTTAAAAGGGAAAAATAAGAGAGAGAAAATCGAATGGACGGAGGAATGTGAGAAAGCTTTTAAGATTCTGAAAGAGAAACTAACCAAGAAACCAGTTGCACCCGATTTCTCTAAAGAATTTATTGTGAAGACACAAGCATATGATACCGTCATAAGGGTAGTCCTCGCCCTAAAGGGGTCGGAAAAAGAATGCGCAGTCATAATATATGCACTAAAGAAACTGTGACATTACTTAGACGGGAAAAAATTTACAATCGAAACGGATCACAATCCTTTAGTATTCTTAAAAAATAATGCAGGAAACAATTCCAGGCTTATGAGATGGGCTTTGGCAATGTAGCCCTTTAATTACACCTTTGTTCATAGAGCGGGGAAAGACATTAAGAATGCTGACTGTCTAAGCAGAAAACCCTAACATAGACAGTGAAGGGTATATGTAAATTTATAATAATTTGTATAGACGTTAATATTTTGTCTTTTGTATATTAGGTGTGTTGTAAATATTTTTTTGTAATGTGTTTAAAAGAGTACAGTGTAAATAATGATAAACCACAGTAGGAAATAAATGCTACCTCTAGGGTCGGAAAAACTGGCTCATACCTGTGCTCCTAACATATTACCTTGCAGAGTTCACGGATTCGAAAATCTTCCCAAGAGAGGACGATCATGAAGACCCCGCTTTGTCCAGAACTTACGACCGAAATCAGCTGATTTGAAGCCTCCTGTTCGGACCAGCTACAATAGCGTGGCGACAGAGTGTCTGGGATGTTGACAGTTCGGTTCAATAGGCGTCACGCCCCTGATCGGTTGCGGTAATGGTCCCCGGAGGATTGCCTGGAGAAGCCTCAATCGAGATAGCTAGCGAATGATAATTAAACTAAAAAACTAGCTGTAACCTTAGCTGGAGTTCTCAGGTAACTGACCAAAAAACGCTTGGCGGGACAGTAACTGATCCACAGGTATAAAAAGCCTAGAATTTTTCGAGATTTTTTTACGGGGGTGCTTTGGTCTCGTGGAGGCTTCCGCGATTTTTGACCGGAGCCAGCCTTTTAGTGATTGCTTTCGGGAGATTCGTAAAATCAGCTCATATAAGAAACGGCAGGGTGTCGGATACCGAATGGGGGATAAGTTGGGTTTGCATTGCACCCTGGAAGAGCCTCCCCGATTTGTGAGATTATTTAATCTTTTTTTTCCCCGACTGTGATCGTCGTGGTTATTTAGTGCCAGCAAAAATCCTCTACATTTTGACTTGTTTTGGGAGAAATAGAATTCCTTTGTACATACTGTGCATACCCCGTATTTACTGCAGAAAAAAATAATTCAATTTTCCAATTCTATTCCTTCTTCACGCTACTTCTCACTCAAGAACGTTTAAGTCGTCACAGTACTATCACTCAAAAATTTTTAATTCAGCTTTACTCTAAATTCAAATACTTTAGTACACCTTAATCAATAATTTCTACTTTTCAAATTATTTTCAATCATTCTATAGAACATTTCTATACTAATTTATGATTTGGATCAATTTATCTACGTTTAATTTAAGCACAATGCAACACAGTTTACTATACTCTAATCTATTCAAATTCCTAATATAATTTTACTCAAAACACTGTTGGTTTGATACTAGAGAACAGAATTATTTACTCACAGATTTTGCTGCTTGCTTCATTGGTCTCGAGTCGTCGTATCACACTTGAACACAAGGTCTCACTGTTGGCTCTCAATATTACAGGTTCACCAAAAGTTTCACTGTTGACGCTCACTGTTACAGGCTCACACTCGAACGCAAAGTTTCGTATTTGATGCTTGGTTGTACAAGTTTCCACTCGAAAACAAAGTTCATGCGAAAATTTCTTCCCCTAGCCTTTACTGTCTAATGTCGAATCGCTGCCACCAATCTTGAATATAAGACGTTATACTTATCTAGTCTGGGACGTACTGGAGTAAGGGCAGACGAGGCCGTCAATGATACAGGCTGGACATCTATTTACTCTGAATTAAATACTTTATTCATGGGAATAATTATGTACAGATACGTACAGGTTTCAATAAATTCCAATTCTTCTGAGATCTCATGCTGAGATAAACGTTAATACAATTGTAACACGTGGGTACAGTGAAGCTAGTCCTTCTCGAACACAGGAACAGTTCACTAATTAGTGCCGGTAAGGGACGCTGACACTATAATCTCCGGGCTGACGATCAGTACAGTTGACTTCCACACTGAGGCTCGAAACGCTCAGAGTGCGTGTCTCGCTGGAGTTCGTTGAGGAAACTAAGGATGCAGGATGATCCAAAATGAGAGTAAATGTCACTCTCAGCGACCTGCTTCTAAGCACGAAGTAGAAAAAAATATTAAAGATAAAGTGAATGAGATTCGAAAGTCGACTTCTTAGCAGAAAGCAGAGACGCTGGCGGTCTCTAAAGAAAAGCAAACTCCGGCAATCGGAAAGACAAATGTACTCCTCTCGAGCTCCACAACAACAAACTCCTCCGAACCAGCCCTAAAAAAAGCCCAGCTCTTGGTTCAACCAATCTTCTTTTATAGGGGTTCCGGTTGCCCCTAGCGTGATTCTTCTGGAACCTTCCAGAACCAGGATGACGCAATCTTGCGGTCAACCGACCCGCCTGGATCAGCTGATCCGTTTCCAGATGTGGCCGAAAGGTCGTCTTTAAGTCAACCGATCAAAACAACTTAATTTCAGCAGCAGCACCGGTAATGGGCCCATATATGGATTCCATCGTCACTCGATTTATAATTATTAGTCTTTTGATGGCAGTAGACATCATAAAGGCGTAGACAGACTGGCTCCGTACTGACAGTTCTTCATTTACCTCCACTTAAGCGACTGCCTCGGCTTTGTGTCGGAGACATTATTATACAAATGGCTCTGTCCGGACCACGCGTGTCTACTTACCGCTAACCACAATTGTCCACTGTGAAAGGTCACCTTCCGTTCTACTTTCGCTCGAGTCATGTAATGGATTGTTACAAGGATATTTTTCTTTTAACTTTTCATATTGTTAGGGGAAATAGTTCTAAAACTATTCTTAACCATTTTAATTTTTCTGACGGCATGGTGGTAGATTGGACGCACTATGTTCGCGGAAAGATGCTGGATTATATTGAGACTAGTTCTGAAAAATTGGTGGTAAAGGCAAAATTGTAGAGGTAAATGAATCCAAATTAGGTAAACGCAAATATAATAAAGGACACAAGGTTGAGGGTCAGTGGGTTTTCGGAGGAATAGAGCGCGGTACCGGTAGGATGTTTTTAGTCACAGTACATGATCGGACTCAGGAAACATTACTTTGTATTTTACAGCAGTGGGTGGAAGAAGGAACTACCGTTTATTCTAATGGTTGGGCCTTCGAGAAGGGATTAGGAAAAAAGGGGTTTGAAAATTTAACCGTTAATCAAAGTATTACATTTGTTGATCTGGTGAGAAAATGTCACACAAATACCATTGAAAGTACATGGTGACATGTCAAAAGTAAATTTACGCATACCCGGCAGGGGAAATATGAATTTTACTTAGCCCAGTATCTTTTTGAGAAATCTTGCGCGTTTAGAAATGAGGACCCTTTAAATAAATTTATTGAAATCTAACAAAAACTTATTGGAACGATTATAAAATCGAAAAAAATCCAATCCAAAAGAAAGCGAAAAATTTAATCCACACCTAATAATGAAGAGGCATCGACATCTAAAATATAAACTAAAAAAATCGAAAAAATTATAAAAGTAAAGAAGTTGTAAAAACTTTTAAAAAATATAAAAACCAAAAAAACGAAAAATTATTAAAAAATTTTTTTTAAAAAAGCAAAAAAAAAAAAAAAAAGAGAAATTTGGGTGTGGCGTCTTTGCGCCTCACTAGTTATGCATTTACTGCAAACTGTTGAGCACACGGTCCCCTTCTTTTCATTAATTTCTTGTAAGTCCTTATTTATTTTTTTCAATTTTTCTTAATGTGTGTATGTTTTTTTTACAGTTGTACCAATATGGGGGTTAAGGGGGGTGTTCTCCTCAAAAATTTAAAATTGTAATATATTTGTTAATAATTTCTTGTATGTCCTTATTACTTTTTTTTAATGTTTCTTAAAATGTGTGTGTTTTTTTAAATTGTTGTAACAATATGGGGCGTTGAGGAGAGAAACCCCTCCCATATTGTTACAACAATTACAACAACAATTGTTGAAGGGGTCCCCCCTCAAAAATTTTAAATTGTAATATACTTGTTATTTCTATATTTTGTAATATCTACCCGTCCATGTTTTTTTCTTTGTGACCTTTCAGAAAACGCCATTTTCTGCCGCCATTTTTATACATGATTTCTTAAAAGCCATGTGGTGGCGTCCATGCTTTTTTCTTGGTGATCTTTCAGAAAACGCCATTTTCTGTCGCCATTTTTGTTTAGCGACTTTCAAAAATAGGGTTTTTTGCTAAGATCGACAAGAAAAAAAACATGGTAGATATGTCTGTTCCAACAGTAGAAGAATGAAAGAAAGTTGCATGATCCGACGAATCAAGTTTTCTGGTACATCACATCGACGGGCGTGTTAAAATATTCCGATTTTCAACAGAAACCCTGTCACCGGGATGCACAGTTGGACTGAGACAAACTGGTGGCGGGAGTATTATAGTGTGAGCAATATTTTCAGGGAGCACATTAGGACCCATAATCCCAATAGAACAAACCCTGAAGTATGTGCGCTACGTGAACATCGTTGCTGATCAGGTTCACCCATTTATGACAACAGTATTTCCGGTGGGGATTGGGTTTATCAACAGGATAATACACCCAAACAAAAAGGTCAAATCGCCAGGGAGTGTTTCGAGGAACATTCCAGTGACTTTCAAGTCATGTCTTGGTCTCCAAATTCTTCTGACATTAAACCAATAGAGCATTTGTGGTCACATATGGAAAACCAAATACGTGCTGCCCTGCTACCACCTCGGAATGTGCGATAACTGCAGGACCAGTTGGTGAGAGCTTGGTAACAGTTACCATAGACTATCCATCAGCACCTTGTAGAGTCAATGCCATGCCAGGGGCTGACAGTTTCGAGGGATAAAGGTGGTCCTACATATTATTAATTGTATGGTCATTATGTAATGGCTGTTCGGTATGTATACATAATCTTTTGATATTATGGTATGGTGCTTTTGTCTATGCTTCTAGTGCCTTATACAACCTAGTGTGTCCTTCTTGGAAAGACATGATATACAAACAGTGAAGGCCGAAAAGCTGAAATACTAATGTTTTTTTAAAAGGCAGAAAAGTTCCACTTTTCGAAAGTGGTATGGCCTCTCGTTGGTTATTGTGTGTCAGCAACACCCTTTAAATAGGGGAAAGAATTTGATTTCCTCATTTCCATCCTACACTCAGAATCAGATCGACAACTCCCATTTTTCAAAAATTTAATTATATATCATAATTTGATAACATATTTCTAAGAGTTAAACAAAAAAGCAAAAAAAAAAGGTGACATTTGCAAATGTTAAAACGGCATTCATATTATTTTTTGACTTTCCCAATATGCATGGGGGATAAAATACTTTATTAAAGAACTCAAATCTATGTTTGTAATCTCAATTAGTTGATCAAAATTATCATCACTCACTTTATAGGCACTAACATAACACCAAAAATTGGATTTTAACGAAGTTACAGTTTTTTGAACTCTAAGAATTCTAGGAAAAGGACCGAGCATAAATACATTATGCTATTACAGTTTCTTATTTCTTTAGAAGTTACTTCATCTGTCATTACAATGTAAATGTGTGTGCGTCAACTATTTCAAAGCAAATACCGTTTACTTATTTTGGTTGAACAGTTTGTACCTTTATTCTTGAAAATCTTCCTGTCGTCAAATATACTGAAGAGAGAAAAAAAGGTACACTTGCCTAATATCGTGTAGAGCCCTCGCGAGCACGCAGAAGTGCCACAACAGGCCCCAGCATGGATTCTGACCATGCCACGCCGCGGCATGGTCTGAAGTAGTGCTGGAGGTAACTGACATCATGAAACTTGCAGGACTGTCCATAACAGTGCGAAGTGGTTGAGATCTCTTCTGAAAATCACGTAAGGCATCCCAGATATGCCTATAATGTTAATGTCTGGAGTTTTGGTGGCCAGCAGAAGTGTTTAAATTCAGAAGTGTTCCTGGAGACACTCTGTCGCAATTCTGGACGTGTGGGGTGTCGCATTATCCTGCTGGAACTCCCGAAGTCCATCTGAATGCACAATGAACATGAATGGGTGCACGTGATCAGACATGATGCTTACGTACGTATCACCTGTCAGAGTCGTATCTAGACATATCAGAGGTCCCACATCAATCCAACTGCGCGTGTCCCATACTCCACCAGTTCCCATAGTCCCCAGTTGACAGGCAGGGTCCATGGATTTATGAGGTTGTCTCCATACTCGTACACGTCGAAAATCATCGATGCAATTTAGAAAGAGACTCGTCAGACCAGAAAATGTTTCCAGTCATCAACAGTCCATTGTCGGTGTTGACGGACCCAGGCGAGACCTAAAGCTTTGTGTTGTGCAGTCATCAAGGGTACACGAGTGGGCCTTCGACACCGAAAACTCATACCGATGATGTTTCGCACGCTAACCTTTGTTGATGGCCCAGCATTGAGATCTGCAGTTATTTGCGAAAGGGTTGCACTTCTATCACATTTAATGGTTCTCCCCAGTAGTCGTTGGTTCCGGTCTTACAAGAATTTTTCAGGCCGTAAAGATGTCGGATATTTGATTTTTACTGGATTCCCGATATTTACGGTACACTGGTGAAATGGTCATACGGGAAAATCCAAATTTCATCGCTACCTCGGAGAAGCTATGCTCTCTCTCTCTTACGCCGACTATAACACCACGTTCAAACTCACTCAAATAATCAGCCAATATAGCAGCAGTAACCAAACTAACAACTGTGCCACACACTTGTTGTCTTTTACAGGCGTTCCGACCTAAGCGCCGTATTCTAATTGGCACATTATCTCTTTATTTGCATACGCATACCTATACGTTTTTTTGGCTCTTCAGTGTATTTTTAAATATGAACAACTAAGACTAGACATCAAAATGTTATAAATCTACATTAATCTTCGAAATGTATGGCTACAATGCTTTTATAAGACCAGTGAGAGGATGGGGCCCGATTTTTATTTGTTCATAGGATCTAACCCTCCCCCTCCCTATATTTCGACCACACCTCGGAATTTAAAATTTTGTTCCGTTTTTCTACAGTTTAATTGATGAAAATTTGCGCTTTGGCAATGATCACAGACTAGATACATATAGACGAACTACTCTCATAGGCAATAGCTTTACGCTTTTGTAACATGGGACTCGCATAGAAAGTGGCGCCCCCGGTGTCAGACCATCGGTACTAAAGCAAAGTTACCAGATAGTTATTTTATCGCTCTTTTAGCGACTTTATTTTAATTAATTGAAGAAAATTGTCATAGGGGTGCTTATATACGTTTTTATTCAGACTTCTTCATTTTATAAATCAAGCTATTTAAAACAAAACCAACCATAATTGCTTTTCTACAATGCCTTAAAATAGCTGTCTTAAATCTCTAATATATTCTATATAGTTAGCTTATATAGAATATATTTAATAGAAATTTATCAGTTATAATTATTTGACAAATATTATTTTTGTTTTCTAATTTCTTTGATTAATTATGTTTATCTAATATTGACATTATTTGTGCAGAGATTGAGAATATCAATTATGAAATTTACCCTTTTAATAGATCTTTAAATATTGCACTTTTCTATAAATTGAAATATTTCTGATAATATTCTGTGTATTAATTGTGTAAAAGCTTACTGCTTTTACATCAAAATGATTATATAGTATTATACTGCTATTTTAATTTGCTATCAGATAATGTAAAATTTTAAATAAAAATATGTGTTCTTTTTTTTTATTAAGAAAACAAAAATTCAATACATTTTTTTTATTACAGAAATAATATTTAAAAATGTACAAAGTTGATTATTATATCAACAAAATTTCATAAGTTCTCTTCATTCATGCTACTGAATCTAAAACAAAGAAAATACAGATATAAATTTTAATCAAAATAAAATTGCAGTATTAACACAAAAATTTCATTAAAATAATTTCATCTCCAATTCATGATTAGATAAATTGCACAAAAACTTTATGCTTTGTTATTTACCCCTTTTTATGCATATAAATTCAACTTAAAAAAAATATATTTTTTTAAATTTTGAGATGCAGTATTACTAACAGAGTTTTTAATACATGCGTAAATGTAACTGCTATCTATTTTTTCAAGAGGCACAAGAGGATTAACGATTCTTTGATAAATGAATCATTAATCCTCATGCTACTATTAAATCATAAGAATAAAAGGAAATTTAAATGCTAATTGGTTTAAAAGTCTGAGGTACAACCATGAACTAGAGTAAAACTGAGGTAGGCTGAATAACTTAGCTGACAGAAAAATTCTTTAAAATAGTTTCTTATTTTACCACTATCAGTGATATATTCAGAATTTATTTCCATGTAGGGTTCAAAAGTTTTAATCTAAAGTACAGTGAACAACAAATTTCATAAAAAAGTAATTTCATTACACACACACACATGCAAAGTACATACATATATACATTTTATATTCCTAGGTTTGCATGCATACATACATATTTTATAAAACAGATCAGTAATGTTGTATGCAATTTCGTTTTACTTAAAAAAAATGCATCTTTTAAATTATGCTGTTAGTTTTTAATAGGTTTAAATTTGCCTCGTAAATACTAAAGCATTTTAATTTATGCTTCTCAACAAAAGAAAAAATTCAAACTTTTCAAAATTGGTGTCAGAAAAAACAAAATAAACATCAATTTTTAGAAACAATATGTTACTGCTGGTTAACTTTAACATTAGTCACATAAATAAATAGGATGATAAAATACTGATTCTAAATGTTAACCTACAAATTAACTTTAAAATAAATTGTTAACTTTAAAATATATTTTTTACAAAAATGACGTAAAATCTTTAAAGTTTTAGCTTAATATAATAATTTATTAAATGTGAATTTTAAATTGCTTACCTCTCAAGATTTAAAGGTCATATATTTCTTCTTACAGAGCCCAATAATGGTAATTTAATCTTAATAACACAGCTCCAACAGCTGAAAGTATTAAAAGAAACAAATAGAAAGTGCATAAAAAAGTTTATAAATACCTTTCCCCCTAAATTACAACCCTAAAAAACTACTTCATAAAACAGCTAAAAGAAAACAGATAATTTAAATTTAAATAAAATAGCAGTAAGAATAACAAAAAGTAACTCAAATTAAAATGTACGTTTGGAGATATATATCTGCTAAACAGAAATTAATAAAATTCTTAGGAATATTTCCGCGCAAAAATGTTACATAAAAAGATCAGTTACTAGCAAAACACACAAAAACAAAAATATGTATTGTATTAAGAAATTTTAAAATATCCATTAGAACATTTGCTATCAAAAATAATGAAATTCTTTGGATTTTTAAAACAAAAATATGCTAAAAAATAAAAAATACCAGTTATTAGCAAACTATATAAATAATATTCGCAATATAGTAGTAGTAATATAATTCAAACTATTAAATTCGGTTGACTGGACTTAAATATTGGCCAAATGTCTTTAGTTAAAATTTATAGGAATTTTTTTTCAAACAAAAATGCTATAAAAAAGATTTATTAGCAAAACACGAAAAACAATAATAAAATGTAGCAGAACAGGTAATTTTAAAAAATCCATTAGAACATTCGTGAACAAAAAAAATGGAAAATAAAAATAGATCAGTTAATAGTTAACATGTAAATAACATTCACAATAAAGTGTTAATGTAAGTAATTCAAACCCTTACTTTTAGCTGATTTTATTAATATACAAATCTCAACAAAGCACAATCACTTTCAGTCTTGAAATTTTCCAAATCCTAAATGACAACAGGGAAAAATTCCTGGTAACCATTTAGAATTGCCAACAGATTAGGGTTTTCAGTGATAACATATAGCACAGACCATCGCCAAGGTCCCAGATCACAGCCAAGCACCAATTAGTTCAGATGGTCTGACACCGGGAGCACACAAATCTAGGCCTGACACCGGGAGCACACAAATCTAGGCCGAAGTAGTCTCTCTTCATTTATTTACTTTATGGGCAATAATATCCAGCGAGAGCTTCAAGTCTACAGTGAAAATCTCACTGAAATGCTCTGAGCCACTTGGCTGAATGGTTCCAAATTAAGAAAAGAATTGCAGAAAACTACTGGAACAAATTGACAGATGAAGTGGATCTCTTGCTGTGAATCTTACTTCATGAACACTCACTTTAATTGTCAGTCTTATGAGTCTATAACTGATCAATGCCAAGAAGAAGTGGATTCTGGGCTTGAAAACACTACTAGGATTACATCCAACATTTTCTGGTACTTAGAGGATGTGTAAGTATGTTATGTTTATTGAAGACCTTTTCATATTCTCTGAGGGCTATTTTCTTGCTAAATAACTCCAGACGTGGTTAGTATTAGAAATATCAAACTCTGAAGAAAAGCTTTTTTAAATTATAGATAAATTTGAATCAGAAAAGTAGCTACAGATCTACAATTTTAGTGTTAGAACAAGTGAAAGTTTATCATTCTCATGAATTTTCCATCCTGTTCACACATACACAAACAGATAGAGGACATAAAGTAAAAATATTTTTTTGCCTAAAATATTTTCCATCAAAACCTCTCTGAGGGTAGCAATACTTCTTGGCACCTTGTAAAGAAAAAAAGAAAAACTTTAATTAACTTTTTCACGATGGGGCACCTTTATTTAATATGCATGCTCAGGACGAAGTGCAAGTGAGAGGTATTATACTACAGGATAGGTGTTTTGCTCCACTAGGCCTAAGTTTAGAAAAAAATCACAAATAATAAAGTTTAAGTCCTACCACCGCAATTTTGGTAGCATTTTAGATTATTACTTAACCTCTATTATAACATTAAAACTAGACTTTATTAATGCTTTTCCTTCAATTTATATAAAAATATATATAAAAAAAGTTTGCTTACCTACAGAAATAATATTTGAAAGAGCTGTTCCAATTATTCCAAAATTTTAATTGACAAAACACATTAATATACTTTCAAATTAATAAAAAATATATGACAAGGGCTATTTACAAAAAGAAATAACAAAATTTAAACTGAAGACTGAGTGTGAAAAATCTCAAAGCACAGAGAAACGCAAAGTCCTACATTGCATGATTTGCAAGCATAACATTTTTGTTGCGTTTTTCTTTCTTTCAGCACAGTTTGTGAACAAACAAAGCACTTTCTATGGCTCTTTTCTCCTTTTTTGTTCATATTAAGGGTAGGAAAATGCCTACCAGATAATCGGATAGTCGCTGGTATTGATCTTACTGTAAACTGCTTTTCGCCTCTATAATTTTCATAGTTCTAAAAAATTTGCTCAATTAATTTCATCTTAAATTGGAGAAGCGGTGGTTTAGTGCCATGTTTTTTGTCATACAGAATGTGAGAATTCAATATAGTTATATCCATAACCCCAAAGAATAATTTTTTGTACCATTTCACTGATTTTCTAAAACATGAATGGTGTGTCATAACTCCGTCTCCTATGTCTACACTAGCCATGTTTGTGTTGTAATCAATAATACACCTAGGTTTTAAAATTTCTTCTCCAGTAAATCTATCTTTTCTACCAGATTTATCCATTTTTGGTTCATGTATGCTTGTTAACTTTGCCAAGTTGCATCACATCCATTTCACCCTTTTCTAATTTTCTTTCTGGAAAACCTTTAGGCATTCTCTTTCTTGTTTTTATTACTGTTCCACAAATATTAGTTTTTATGGAATGCATATATTCCACAAGCGATGGGGAACTGAAAAAGCGATCTGAATATAAATTATTTCCTTTCTGAAATAAGTCGCAAATCAATGTTTTTACTACTCTTTCTCCATCAGAGTCCTCACTGCTTAACATTTCTGTGTCTTTACCACAATAAATTAGAAATTTCCACACATAACCTGATACTGATTCGCATAATTTATATATTTTTATGCCATAATGCGATCTTTTAGATGGAACATACTGATGAAAATCAAGGCATTCTTTTCAAGCAAAAAGGGATTCATCAATGCAAATATTTTCCTTGGGCGAGTAGGTTCTTTTAAACTTCTTTTTCAGGTTTTCAGTAATTAATCCAAGTTTTTCAAACTTTTTAGCATCTTTATTTGAGGTAAAATGCAAAAATTTTAAAATGTTGAAAAAAAACATCTCTAGGCATAACTTTATCGAAAAATGGAGTAGCAAATATCTCATTTGTTGTAAAATACATTTTCAAATTAGGCTTCTTGATAATGCCCATCAGTATTATCACTGCAAAAAACACTTTTATGTTCTCAATAGTTAGATTTGAAAATTTGGCTGATTTAGAATTTAACGGAACACTTCTTTGAGCAAAACTGTTTGTTTCTTCAATAATCAGATTTAGAATATCATTATCAAAGAAAATATTGAAGAAATCAATTATTTTTTCTGCATGATCTACAGAATTTGTTCCAAGTATTCCAGTAAATTTATAAGGATTCAATTCCTTAAGCTCTCGAGTGCAAGATGAAGTATCTTGAGTCAATCTTTTACAAGACGTGGAAGGCAGGCATTCAGCGAGTTCAGCCTCTGGCAATATGTCTGTGTCAGAATCGCTAGAAACATCAGTTCCTAATTCTTTAGCAATTGAATCCTCACTTTCATCTATGTCGCTAAGTGGTTCATTTATCATACGAGTATATTCACCCTCTGATAAATAACGCTTTCTCGCCATAATAATCTGGATTCAAGACTTTCCAAAATAAGGAGTGAAGTGCGCAAAATATATACGAAAGCAATGCAAACTGTAACAAAACTGACGCTAAAACTCTAAAAGACCTCACATAGTGAAAACAAACAAACAAAAAAAATAAACAGTGTTCGGAGAGCTATCAGAAGTGAGAAAGCATATATCACATGGAAAGTTAAAGAGCCAAGCTGTGATTGTTTACATTATGATTCCCCCCCCCTCCCCAGCCACAGTTCATGAGCAAAATACCAAAAACAGCCAGAATATGAACAATCTAAAAGTCAAAATACACAAACTATGAACAGTTTATAAATAATGGACACAGAGTACCATCTAGTAGTTATTAAAAATTGTTCCAGCTGAAAATGCATATATGCACTGCCCGTTCCCAAGGTTAGCTCTCCAGGAATGCACGGGTGAACTGCTCAGGACTCACATTCTTTTACATGTCTCTTTAGCTTTTGCTTCTGGACATACTACCATAGCCATTTTGTAAAACTGAATTTTTCTCAATATTTCAATAAAGTACAATAGTTTGAATATGTGTTGACTCTTTTCATAATGAACATTTTTTTACCCAATGTTTCAGATTGCAGAAGAGTAGCTAGATTTCATATACTGGATGAAGACTTATTACACTGGGATCAACTGATTGAAGTAGATTCTAAATAGCTATTAAACATCACAGACTGCAGCAAATCTCGAATACACAGACATCAGTACTGCATACCTTTGCAATGCTCAATAATTACATTCTTTTATTCTCTTATTAAAATGTTCTTAAGTTTTAATTTTGTAAGGAGGTATTACTCTAAGGCAATAAATCGACATGACATATCAGTGATTAAGTGGGACTCAATTAGAATCTTTTTTACACTTGTTGTTACTTACTGTTAAAGTATAAGGGTAGAAAGTATAGTTCGTGAATAAAATATAGCAACAGACTGCAACAAGACTTTGAATATCCATTTTGACCATCTGTAAATGTTTAAATTTTGACTAGCTTTGACTTGACGTCTGTATGCACATATATATCTCTTGCATAACCCAAAAATGATTAGACATAGAATACTGAAATTTTGTATTTATGATTATTACATATTGCTGTGCACCTCCCTCTTTTATTGTAATCTGCTCTCTATCAAACAAAGACTACAATATTATGGATATTAACGCTGCCTGTAAAACTCATAATTGGTATAAAATAAAAAAATATTAAGTTTTAAAAAACTTGTGTGTCATTTAATTGATAAACAAGGTGTCCACATTAGATTTTTTTAAAATTTATTAAATTAGTTTTTTTAGCTTTAATTATGATTAGTTTAATTATTAAACTTTTTCAAACAACATTTTGACAAACTAGAAAAATATTGTATTTTAAATATTTTGTTTACTTACTGACCAAATTCTGAAAATATTAACCTATATGAAAAATACTGACTTTTACAAACCTATCTAAAAGTACTGACTTTAATGACTGACCTGTCTAAAAAATACTGACTTTAAAGATCATTTTTCTTAATTGCTTGCATATAGTGAGCCACTAGGTCTGGGAAACTGAATCTTTGATCCTTTCAAATTTGTTATAATAAGATTTTTGATTGTATTCATAACCACAAGTGAAATTTTATAAGTTATTATGGTACCATTATTACAAAAAGATAGTTCATTTTATTAGATAAGTTTATCTTTTACTAGCTGTTTCATGCACAGTCTTTGATCTAGGTAATTTAAGTTTTCAAAGGAAGGTTTGTTTCAAAATCGAAATAAGTTTTTAGATTCAGTTACAGCAATAATATAAGTAATTTTTAGAACAAAACAACACATTATTATAAAACAAATAATGAATTCATTTAAATTAAATTTTCATAATGAATTTAAGAAATATAATTTAAAGAAACAAAAGAGCTTTGTTAGGTGGTTTTTTATACTAAGTGCCTAAGTTTTT